>JADLZL010007853.1:0-55109 GCA_015844335.1 Chrysopogon serrulatus
TACACCAATGCTACTCGCCCTTCTGTTCAGGAAGTTTGTGTAAATCCTGATGAAGTATGCTATGTTGAGCCCATCGCATCTAAGCCTAAGCCTAAGCCTAAGAGAAAGAGAACAGCATCAGCATTAACGCTAGAGAAAGTTCCCAAGCCACCAACGAGAAGATTGAAGGCCTCTCCAACCTTATCAAGGAGATGGAAACATCCAACAAGCTGAGGGACAAACTCATAGATGACATAGAAGAGAGGGTTGGGGTTAATCTTAAGTTAATCCGCAGCCTCAAGCGATAAAGATAAGCTTAAAGAAGAGGTTGTAGCTCTCAGGGCCACAATTCAGGGTTTCAACAATGAAGGGCAGCATTAACTGCCTAGTTATCCAATAAGGCACACTTCCGCTAATTTAAATGAGTCAGTTAAAGTTGAGTCAGTTTAGTAAAGCCTAAAGAGCTAGGGCTGTCGTTAGGTCAGTCATTAAAGCGACTGTTGAATTATTTTATCACCATCATAAATGAATAAAGCACCTTATTTTATATAAATGTGTGTTATCTACTCTACTCTCTATTTTTAGAATATTTTATCTCCACATATTGCGCAGAGAAGATGCAAAAAAACAAGTGTGGGGGAAGCACAATCAATCACGAAGCAAGAATATGATCGGAGGAACAGCGTAATCCGAAGCAAAATCGAACCAACACCGCGCACGCGAAGTGGGACCCGCAGGGCCCCCAAGGTGGGCCAGCCGGCGCCCTAGTGGGGCCGGGCGGCGCACCCCTGGCACCCTCGCCTCCTTGTTTCGATCACGCTCAGGTTCGACTTAATTACAATTTAAATGCATATATTATATTCTGAATTCCAATCCGAACTATGAATCTTCATATTAAATGCTTCAAGAAAATAATAAACCCATTCAATCCATGACTTGAGAAATATAAATTATATGTCGCTCCTCTAGAGTTATGTTCATTATGAAATTTAAATAGCACTTCATGATTGATTAAGTTATTTTAGGAAATAAGGTAGCTAAGATAATGATCACTCACTTTCCAATAATTTATCTTTGGAGATTTTATGAAAACTTTAACACTTAGCTTCACTCCTCTTTGTATGGCATACAATAAGTAATTATATTAAACAAATCTAATTATGGTTGAGAGGTTTATCATATTCCCAGCATCACATGCTAAAACAATTAAATAATTCACTGTCTAGAGCAATATTATGGAGGAGGCATAAGCAACTCAAAAGAATTCGAAGAAATAAAAAGGGACAAGTGTCCGAAACCTCAACAAGATAGATCACGAGGAAATAAAAAGGGACAAATGTCCGGAACCTCGATCAAAATAAGAAATACAAGCATGTGCTAAGTAAAAAGAAAAGCTCATGGTACCTCCAACATAATATGCCTAGAAGTGCGAGGTATTTCTGATCTAGGAATACGATATTTCTCTCCCACATTATACACACCATTGGTGCTACTACAAGAGAGAGAGACGAAGCCATGTTTTTACAAAATACATCTCTACTCCAAAAAGACATAATTACAGAAAGGTGTAATCAATCTTAGGCTATCTTACTCAGCAATTACTTAAGACTTCATGATAGACACTTTTAAATTTCATAATACATGATTACTAGATGAGTGCTATATAATTTAAGTCCCAAATTATGCATTGAATGAGTATCTATATTACTAAAACTAACCTTTTTTTCGGGACGAGCAAAAGCCTAAGTGTGGGGGTAATTGTTGACACCTGTTATCATCCAAAATTTATTAGCAATTACCACTACCTGAGGAATGGAATTATAATAAGAATAGGGTTATCATTAACAATTTTCACGAGTTTTGGTGATTTGTGCATTTTTCAGGGAATTATTCAGGAAAGCCTAAAAGAAGGATTTAAGTGCTAATTTACCACGAAACTTATCCGCGATGTAAGGATAACACGGGAGGGTTCAGGAATACTCCAGAAGACACACGAAGAAGTGGGGCCCACAGCCGCCACTAGGTGGGGCCGGCCGCCCCACCATGGGGCCGCCCGGCGCCCTAGGGTTGCCGCGGCTGCCCCCCTTCTGGAACCTTCTCCTGGCCACCTAGGGTTTTCATCCTGGCCGCTTGTTAAGTCGGTTTGATCCAACGGCGCGTGTTGATCCCACCAGGCTATAAAAGGAGGACCATACCCCCTGGAGGAGGCCAGATCACGAAATGAAGAGTTAGAGCTTTAGATAGAGATCCACTAGATCTAGGCTAGCAATCAAGATAGAGATTAGAGAGAGAGTAGAAGAGTAGAGATTCGGAGGAGCCCCAGCCTGTCGGAGCATCCTCGGGGAGCGTATTCGTCTGGATTAAACTCCCGCCGCCGGGGCTGCGTTCTCGTGTACTTTTGTATTTACCATTTCGATTCAAGTAAGCAAATCGTTTATATTTGTTCTTTGGTTTGCAACTCATATTACATTGAGTACTTTGATTTGGGTAGCTCCTAGGTCGGAGTAGTTTTCGTAGCGTAGGACGTGGTGTGCGGGTTATGATTGCTTGTGAATGTCCCCCGATTAGCCTGGGATAGTGGTAGCTCGCGTAGGTGACTTTATAGCTACGTTGAATCCTCTGTAGTCCACTTCCCGTTGATAGGACAGATAGGCTTATAGGTCTCTGGTAGGTAGATTACTCTGTTTCTTCTCCTATTCAGGTCACTTGTCCGATAAGACGATATTATACAAAGTTTACCGGTAGTTAGAACCAGAGTACATTAGCTATTTCCTCATTCTCAATTATTTTCTAGATTGTTTGTACCCCTTAGATTAAGAGTATTAGGCTAGATCATAATTCACCTACTGTTCCTTTGGGTTCGATATTAAAACTGGGTTGATCTTGGTGAAGTGCTGATCAGTATATATCTGTGCGCTTGCGGATAATCTGATTATAATTATTATTTAGGGTGCAGTTAATTTATACCAACACACACCTGGCAAATTGGTTTTGCTACTGCTGAGCCGCCATTCTTGGATGGCGATGAGGAGTTGGAGTTCCCTCGACCACCAGAGCCACGTCCATTGCCACCACGACCACGACCACGGGGTCCACCCCGGCCGCGAGCAGCAGTGTTGAAGGAGGAGTTCTGGCTGGCGGTGTGGTTATCCTGCAGCATCTGGAGCCTCATGTCATACGTGAGGATCTGCGAATAGAGGTCGGCAAGAGAGATCGGCTCCATGCGCCCCAGGATGGAGGACACGAGTGGATTGTAGTCGAAGTCGAGGCCCACCAAGATGAATGTCACCAATTCTTCATCTGGGACTGGTTTGCCCGCAGCAGCGAGCTTATCTCCGATCGCCTTCACCTTGGCGTAGTAGACGGCCGCTGTTTGGCCGCCCTTCTTGCAGTTTGCAAACTGCATGCGTAGATTGGTCACGCGAGCCTGTGACTGCGCCGAGAACATCTCTCCGAGCGTGGTCTAGGCAGACGCCGCCGTGGCCTTTGTGGCCACCTGCGCAAGCACCTCCCTTGATAGGGAGTTGTTGATGTGGGCTAGATGCTGCTGATCCTCCTTGAGCCACTTCTCGTACTCAGGATTCACGATGGTGATCTTGCTCTTGTCATCCTTCACCACCTCTAGGGTTTTGGCCGGCGTGCTCTTGGTTCCATCTAGGTAACCTTCAAACTGCGCCGCCCGTATCCCTAGCATGATCTGTGCTTTCCACAGGATGTAGTTCTCGCGCGTGAGCTTCTCCGAGATGGATGGGCCAAACGGTGAGTGGTGGGAGGAGGAAGAGGATGATGACGCCATTGTTTAGATGCTTTGTGGAAGAGTTGCTCCGATTACCATGAAAGAATGTATGGCAACCGGGCTGCCTATCTTGGCTCACCTCGGGCTACATGTTAACTATATATAGTTGGTACATAACTTGGATTACAAGGTAGTTTGGTTGAGATAGATATGATCTCCGTAGCTAACCCTAGAATCCTAATCTCAACCGACTACTAACAACTAACGTGCACAAGCCAGGTCATTGCCTTGGTACATCATGTGTGCTACGTTTTACATAGTCATCACGTTTCCTAACATCTTTTACTCAACCTGTAATTGGGCACATAGCGTGCCACGCCCGTCAAAACAGTGTCATTAGTAGGGCTGTTTCTTTCGCTCTGTGGTCAAGTCTTTTTGCTTAATTACCTCAGCTGCCTGAGGCACTGTCACTGGTAGGGCTGTTTTCTGTGTTTCCGAGGATGCTTTGGTCAAGTCTTTTTGCTTTCTCGCTGTCTGGGCCAGTGTCACTAGCTAGGAAGATTCTTGGCAGGAAACCTGCACCCCAAAAGTCGGCTCGCCATTACTCTCGATCGTACAATGATAGTGTAGTCATAGAGTACTCCGTAGTTCGTATATACACTCTTACGCGACTGGGTGTATCCGAAGCTCCAGTATATTCAGACATTTGGAATAGCAGTGTCGTCTAATTTGTGAACGGAGTCGAGGTCGTCGCTGTCGTCGCAGAGAAACAACCCAAAAATCATGGGTCTGGGAATCGAGGTCGTCGCAGAGAAACATCCAAAAAAATCATGGGGTTGGTACCAGTATAATACGTAGCTAGTATACGTGCATGCTTACAATACTTGCGATATCATTATTATGTCCTTGGAAACCTCTTCGTTTCTGAGAGCAAACACAAACAGTAGCAATGGCGAGCTGCCGTGCCTCCCTCCTCGCCTTGTGCAGCCTCTGCTGTGTTTCGGTGCTGTCCACCCATGTCCCTCGCGCTGGCTCCCTCTCCTTCAACCTCACCTTCTCTAAACCCCAAAGCCCAGCTGATCTCGATCGGTTGATAAACTGCACCGGCGACGCGTACATCACTCCAGACACGCTTGAGCTCACGCGGAACAGGCGTGACCAGAGCAGCAACTCGAGCGCAGGCCGGGCCACGTACACGCAGCCAGTGTGGTTATGGGACGCAGCTACCGGCGAGATGGCCAGCTTCAACACTACCTTCGACTTCCGAATCACCCTGGACCTCCCGGCGATGGGATGGCCTTCTTCCTCGGGCATGTCGGGTCAGGCATACCCCCCGACGTCAACTGTGGCAGCTTGGGCCTCCTCCCGTACGGCACCGGCGACACCACCATGGTCGCCGTCGAGTTTGACACCTATCCCAACCGGCAGTACGGCGACATCAGCGGCAACCATGTGGCCATCGACGTCAACTCCCTCAACTCCACGGCATCCACGGACACCACCTCGCCGACCAGGAACCTCACGTCCGGTCACCAGATGGTACGGTGGCGACCGTGACGTACGAGAATGTCACCAGGTTTCTGGCTGTCGAGCTCAACATCAACGGCGCCTCCTACTACGTCAACACGACCGTTGATCTGAGGAGCTACCTGCCGGAGTATGTCGCCGTCGGCTTCTCCGCGGCGTCCGGACTATGTCGCAGCGCCGGCGAGCAGCACCGGATGATACTGTCATGGTCATTTGCATCTACTCTGGAACCCAAGCAGCAAAAGCATCCCCAGAGAATCGTCCTGCTAACATATGTGTTAGCGCCTCTGCTATTTCTCTTCGCGTGTGCAGCCTTGCTGGGTTTACTTGTATGGGTGAAACACAAGAGAAGAAGAAGATCCGAGCTAGAGACGACAGGAGTGGCTGCTAGCGGCCCCAGGACAAACACAAACCGCGAGCTCGCCGTCGCCACCAACAACTTCGCCGAGGATGAGAAGCTTGGTCGCGCTGGCTTCGGAAGCGTCTACCGGGGTAAGCTCACCGTTTTTGGCGAAGAGTGGCCTGTGGCAATCAAGATGTTGTCGTCGGAGTCATCCGAGCAGGGAAGGAAGGGTTCGAAGCAGAGGTGAGGATCATCAGCCGGCTCAAGCATCGCAACCTCGTGCAGCTCTTGGGTTGGTGCGACAACCGTCGCCATGGCCTCCTACTTGTCTCCGAGCCGCTGGCCAAAGGGATTTATTTTTAACTGATTTTCTAAAGTAATTTTTTTTAAAAAAAAATTGGGTCTCAAACTTATTTTTGGGTATAACCCCTTTTGTAGCGCCAGCACTGAAGACGCTGCAGTCCCACGGACCGCGCCGGCATGCAAGGCGCGTTCCCCCTGCCAGCGTGGATCATGTTGCATCCATTGTCAACCTGATATGTCCACGTGGCGCACGGACCGCGCGTCAGCATACAAGACGCGGTCCTAACTGGCGCAGACGGACTGCGTCAGCATGCAAGGCGCGGTCCTAACTGGCCACGTGACGTGACAGGATCGCGCCACCAGTTACGGCGCGACCCTACTCTCCTCGCCACACAAAGCCAACAGTAACCTTATAGAGACGTGCAGTTGTGCAGAGACGTGCGGGTGCAGTTGTGCAGCGGCAGGTGGGCGTGCCGTGGACTACCTAGTCCTGTCCCATCAATCACCTCGGCCTCCATCACTATGCAAATTACACCTCGTTGTACTTCCTCCGTCCCGCGAGCAATGCAATACTTTTGGTAATTACTTTAATGGTATTTACTCATTTCCGTTTTTGAGAAATTTTAACTAAATATATGTTAAAAGATATTAATAGTTATGGTATATAATTAGAATTATTAGAAAAATCTTTGAATCTAGTTTTCTAATAAATTTATTTGAAGATACAAATGTTGCACGTGACGTTCTACAAATCGAGTCAAACTTGTAGAACAAAAATCCAAAAACGACTAATATTTTGAGATGGGGGGAGTATTTGGCATCGTAAATATTAATAACTTTTAAAATTATAATTAACCAAAGTTAACATGAAAAATATGGTACTGCGCTAGGACTGTATTCCTTTCAGTATAGAGAGAGTATTATATTTTACTATTTATATGGGATATAGTATGGGTGTTTGAATACTAATAAAAAAATAAATTATAGAACTCGCCAGTAAATCAAAATAAATAGCCTAATTAATCTATCAATGCCTTTCAAGGCTACTCCCTTCGTTTTAGAGTTTTTGTCGTTTTCGCTTCCTAAGAAACAACTGCCTGCAATTTTTCTAAAAAAAATTATTTGGTGTAGGTCCTTTTTATGATATTTGGTGTAGCTCCACCAAACATCATAAAAATCCAACAACAAAAAATAATAATCAAGCATCGCACAAAAAAAATTCCTGATCACTAATATTTTAAGACGGAGCGAGGACTATATACTAGTATATTCAAGTAGGCTACTAGGTGCGCACACATCAGTGCATGTGTCCGAGCAAAGCCAAGGTGAGCAGTCACCTAGACACCTGGTTCACTATGCCAGAGATGGATGACTGAACGGGACTTCAAAAGCAATACTCCACGGCAGATGCTGCTACCAAAGACATGCTGGTCAGCTGCCTCCTGCCACCTGCTCGCTGCTGGGCGCCGGCTGCAACGACAAGACGCGACGGCGGGTGCAAAGCCTCGGCTAAGAGCCTAAGAGAGTAGGGTCGCGCCGTAATTGATGGCACGATCCTGTCCACGTCACGCGGCCAGCTAGGACCGCGCCTTGCATGCTGGCGCGGTCCGTACGCCACGTGGACAGGCCAGGTTGACAACGGATGTGACATGATCCACGCTGGCAGGGGGGCGCGCGCCTTGCATGCCGACGCGGTCCGTGGGACTGCAGCGCCTTCGGTGCTGGCGCTACAAAAGGGGTTATACCTAAAAATAAGTTTGAGACCTAGTTTTTTAAAATTACTTTAGAAAATCAGTTAAAATAAAAAAAATTCGGCCAAAGGCAGCCTCGACAGGCATCTCCACAGCAGCGACAGTGAGAGCTTTCTGACGTGGCCAGAAAGGTAAATAAAATCCAAGTAGTTAATTGTCATGCATTGACTACTAGTAATATAATAATAAACGACGACAGAAGAGGTTATCAAATTAAAGTTTTTCATTTATATTTGCTCCTCTAATTAATTTGTCCACGTTTATATAGATACAGTACATTCTTCTTTAATTTTCTCCTGTTGTAATAATTTCTTGTTACCAAAATTACTCTATATTTTTTATCCGTATTTGTAGTTTATCCCCTGGCATCACATCTCCATGATTATTTAATATGTGTTTAGTTGAAATTTTAGCTTCAACTACGTGGTTGACATCAAACATATATATGCATATGTGATGTAAATTAAATGATGCCACACATAATGCATGTGATGTAAATTTATAGTTTAGAACACATATAAATGGCAGATAATTTAGATGAAATATGGAAGGTTAATTTATGCTATTAATTCATGACAGATGTAAGTAATTAGTTGCAAAAATTGAGGCTTCTTTAATTAGTTTTCATCATGTTGTTGTTAAGATTACTTTATGTAATTTTTAATAATGGCGGTGGTGGCTATTTTAGATATAAATTTGACAGTTACTTCAAATTAAATTTGTAATGGTATATGTGGCTAACTTAAATGAAGCCATATACTAACCCCCCTCTCACAAATCACTGTACATGAAAAGTAGCACCATCTTCCCTCTTACAGATCACTGTATATTAACCGTACCAGTTCTTGTAAACAGTACCTGCTCGTATGAACAGTATACACCCATTACTAACAGTATATACACCCTTCTGAATTCTGATCAGTAAAGACTCACTGCCTGTTAATACCCCTCATGCACAGTACAAACCCATCACCCGAGTTACTGCACCAACCAAACCCATTACTATTATTTCATATCTTTCATTTTTTCCCTTTTTTTCCACCTCTTCTCTTTCCACGCCAAATAACGAGCCAGTTCTCTCTTCCCTTCCTCCGCGCAACATGTGGGGACCGCCGTGTGTCATGCATAAATTAGTTGATTTTTTCTATATTTTATGATTTTGTAATGATAGATGTAGGTAATTTAGATTTATGGTTTACATTAGGTTATCTCTAATAGTAGAGGTGGTACATGCATATTTAGGAATTATTTTATATTATTTTTCATATCCGCTGGTACTTTAGATTAAGATCAATGCTCTCTTTATAAGGTTTCTACATGATAATGGCAGGTAGGTAATTTAGTTAGACCATTTTATAATGATAGGTGTGGGGTACCTATTATTATTAATAATGATGATTAGATGAGTATGCTGAATGACCGAAAAGATGGCTAGATATAATATTTCCGGTTGTCGTACGAATTTTTAAGATTTACTTTTTATTAACCTATAGTAACGCATGGAGTCTGCTATTAGTAGTAATACATATAGAGTTAATAATATAAATGGTCCACTTTTTGCTGATAGATTAGATTTTATTGTATACATAGGTACCGGATCATTCTTGGCTTGGGATCCGCGCTACGGTATCTCCATCAGGAGTAGGAGCAATGTGTGGTGCACGGCTACATCAAGCCCAGCAATATCATGCTGGATGTGTGTCCCTCAGCACCAAGCTCGGCGACTTTGGCCTGGCCAGGCTTACTGACCATGGCGCGCGGTGGCACACCACCCGGGGCGTGATGGGCACCGTGGGATACCTCGATCCAGAGTTCGTCAACACGCACCACAACAGCACCTACTCTGATGTCTACAGCTTCGGTATCGTGCTCCTCGAGATCGTCTCCGGCTGGTGCCCTGTCATCCTGCTAGAAGGCAGCGCACACTTCATCCTGGTCAAGTGGATGTGGGGCTTGTATGGCCGGAACGTGATCCTTGACGCAACGGATGAGCGGCTGAGGGCCGCCGGCGACGAGGCGATGACAGGTGCATGGAGAGGGTGCCCGTCGTCGGACTGTGGTGCGCCCACCCTGACCAGAGCGAACGGCCATCCATCGCACAGGCCATGCACGTCTTGCAGTCAGAGGACGTCAGGCTTCCAGAGCTCACTCCACAGATGTACAGGACGGTGTCGGAGTTCGCCATCACTGGATGTGCTATCGGCGCCTTGTCCGTCCAGAGCTCGTCGTCCACGACCACGACAACTGGCTGCCACTCCAAGGTCTCTTCAGAGTCAGCGTCCTCGGCCTTGCTCCGGGATTCAAAAGAGTTGGATTGATGTCTGCCTCCGGTCTATATAGGAGTACTATACATTGACTATGAAAATGCCTTTTTACATTCATCACTCTTGTACTTGTTCACTTAAAAAAACAATCATCCTGTGATAGTTCGTTACTTAAAGCAATCATTTTTTGTATTTTTTTTATATATAGACGCTCATTACCGAGATCATTGGCGCTTTTGGGCCATCTCTATAGTGTGTTCTGATATGCGATTCTTGAGCATGCGAAGGGCCGTCTTCACAGGTGGGACTTTGACACTGAAGAGGAGTGGGCCAAGTACAACGATCAGAAAGAAGCCATGCCAAAGGCTGCCGTCCAGTTTGGGGTGAAGATGCAGGACGGCAGGAAGACGAGGAAGCAGAACAAGGACCAGAAGCTCACGAATGACCTCCACAAGATCAACAAGATCCTGGCTAGGAAGAAGGGCGAGAAAGATTGGGCAGATGATGGTGGTCACTATCCTCAAGACTACACATAACCTTTAGGAAAGCTCCATACACCCGATCGGATGCGAGGAAGTGGATCTGGAGCAAGTGCTTTCCTATTTTCCCAGGATCGAAAGCAACTTCCCCTATCGATACCTAGGCTTGCAGCTCCACATAGGAAAGCTCCAGAAGATCCATGTGCAACCACTGATCGAGCGCATCGGCCAAAGACTCTCTGGCTGGAAAGGAAAATGGCTAAACATAGTGGGCTGTTTGACATTAATCTCTTCGGTGCTCTTATCTATGCCGACTTATCATCTTACAGTTTTCCCCTTGGTAGCATGGGCCAGAAAGAAAATCGATAAAATTAGGACATCTTTTCTATATATAGAAGGGAGAAGAAAATGCAAATGGTGGGCACTATCTAATCAATTGGCCAACAATACCTAGACCAAAGGATTTGGGCAGACTGGGAATCCTCGATCTAGAGAAATTTGGAAGAGCTCTACGCCTTCGATGGCTGGCAGGAATGGACTGACGACTCCAAACCACGGGTTGGTTCGGAACTCCTCTGTATTAAGGAAGACCGCCTCCTCTTCAGAGCCTCAACGAAGATCATGATTGGAGATGGAGCTAAGGCTCAATTTTGGCATGATTACTAGCTTGATTGGGAGGCCCTCAAAAATCTTGCACCACATCTGTTCGAGCTAGTAACAAGAAAGAACAAATTGGTACAACAAGAGCTCCAAAATGACAGATGGATGCACTACCTAAGAAATTGGATCAGTACCACCGAATACTTGGAGAAATATGTCTCTCTTTGTATCAGAATCCAAGCCGTCCACCTATAGCCAGCTGTACGAGACTCCATCATTTGGCGATGGGCTGCAAATGGTTGTTACTCCACACGCTCCGCATATAGGATTCAGTTCAAATGATCCTATGGCAACTTTAGAAGCGATCTCATTTGGAAAGCCTAGGCAGAAAACAAATGCAAAATCTTCATTTGCATTCTTGTGCAGGAAAAAATATTAACGGTAGACGGTAGAAAACCTGCAAAAAAGAGGATGACCTCATCAAGATCATTATGTGTTGTGCAATGGTCCTCTGGAAACATGTTTGCATCTTTCCCTGCTTTGCCCGTTCGCCAAGATGATATGGAACCAAATCCTAATTTGGGAGCACTTTGATACTCAGCTACTGCATTTCGACCAAGATCTCGCTTGCCTCAGTACATGGTGGGAGGAGACAGTGCCTAAGGTCACAAAAGAAGAAAGGAAGCACTTCAACGGCTTGGTGATTTATACATGCTGGAATCTTTGGAAAGAGAGAAATCAAAGAATTTTCAATAACACCCAAGAATCGGCATTGCGGATTGCTTCTAAAATCAAGGAATACATTGCACTAAGGAAAATGGCTTTAGCAAAGGCTAGTTTGCTGGTTTCAATGTTTGTTTCTGATTTGAGTGCTGCTCTCTCCTTTCTCTGTATTTCTTGGCTGTCGGTCTTCTACCTATATCTTAACTTTTTCTGTCCTTAATTAAGAGGCAGAGCTCCCGCCATTCGTTTCAAATATGTGCTAATGATGAATTAATTATACTTAATTAATTTGTCTCGTTACGTACTCACGGGATTTATAATTAGAGTACCTATCTGTGAACCACCAATAATATAAGTACCTAGTTGTTATGTTTTTTAGTTGAAGTACCTATCTGGGAGCCACAAATAATTTAAGTACCTAACTGTTATATTTTTCAGTTGAAGTACCTATCTGGTAATCACCCAATAATTTAAGTACCTACGGTGTATTTTACTCTTTTTTGTTTCTCCTGCCGACACGGCATTCTAGCAGAGTTACTGCATGGCTGAAGCTGTCGTTTTTTTTGTTTCTCCCGCTGATACAGCATTCTAGCAGAGTTACACAGTGCTATGTTTAGCTGGCAGCTGTATCCTGCTGCGATTGTTTAAGGTGGCCGGTAGAAAATATGTCGATGCTATTGAGCTGAAACCATGGAAGAAATATGGCTGTATATGTTTTTTTTCCTAACAAGAGAAAAGGCAGATTTTATTATTATAATGAATCTGAAAGTATTTGATTTGTCAAGGAAGTCGTATTTGGAGGCTTCTGTGATCTGGTGAGAGTTGAGAATAGCCAAGACTATTCAGTGTTTAACGTGGGTGTGCTGAGACCTATCGTCTGTTGTTGATGGATTTCTTGCAGTGTGGTGCTGAATGCATCCTTTGTTGCACTGGCTGTGCCCCAAAAAAGAATACAACTATGAGTTGCATGTCAATTAAAATAATTTAAAAAAATACAACTATAAGTTGCATGTTAATTTTAGTGGTCTGTAGTGTTAAAATAATTTAAAAAGAATACAACTATGAGTTGCATGTCAATTAAAATTTAATTTTAAAAAATGTACTTATTTTTTCACACCCGGCCCGACTCTATTAAATGGTCATTAAAAACACCATTGAAGACTCATTTATTTTTCATAGGAAAATATGGGATTTGCTAAAATTCAGGTGCCTAAAATTTAGTTTCTTTTTAGGCAACTGCTGTTACATATATTTTGTACTAAAATTGCAGTTCCAGCTTGTTGCAATTTAAGTGGACATAATCTGTAATTTTCAGATTTGAGATTAAAAACGGTTACACAAAATCACAAATCCAACAAAATCTAATCTATATTGGCACAAAGACAATTAACAATTTACAATTTTTTTCTATAGTCAGACAAGGACAAAAAAATGATGTGTTATAATACAAGGACAAATAACAAGTTAAAAGTAATTTAGTTATAGTTATTAGTTGTACAAAGAGTGTTGCCTGAAATCATCTTAAAATTCAGGCACCTGAAATATAGAAAAAGTGGAAAAATATACGAAACCAGAAAGAAAATTCCCCAACATAAAGATGAGAGGTCCTAAATGAGGGAACGAAACGGGAAAGAAAATTCCCCCACCTAAAGATGACTCAGTGGTTTGTGTTTATTATATAATTGAGTATAAAATTGCCTTTTTCACATTCATCACTGTTGTACTTCTGCACTTAAAAGCAATCAGATTTTATAGTAAAATTACGTTTTTACATTCAACATGAAGTATTACCAAGGTCATGTTTGGAATGGCTTTAATTTTAGGGAAAAGCAGCTTTGTTCAATACATCAAGTGCTCACCGCTCCCTTCACTGGAGTCAGGTACAGTAGCTTTAGTATTCAGAAGTTCAGACTACTGTAGCATCTGCCTGTCGTCACTCCCTTTTCATGGTGAAGAAATCAAGCCAGCAGTCACGCGGAGGCGCTTCTAAAAGACCTTATCCACGCTCTCCTGATGAAGGTGCACAAGGACGAGCGGTTACAAAAAACTGCTATCCTGACCACCGATGCACGTCAGCTACTACGATGGCGGTGCAGTAGCGGAAAGAGAAAAAAAAAAAAACTAGCTGGAAAGGATTGATTTTTTATGGCAACCGATAGGTCTTATATGTGTAGGAAAAACCATGCATGATCTCGCGTCAAGATCTAAACCAGATCGGTTTCCAAATTTTTGACTTTAAGGTTAAGCAATAAAAAAATAAACCTGCAAAAGTAGTACTCCCTTCGTCCCTAAATAAGCTGTCGCTTCACTTCCCGAGAAGCAAATGCCGGTAATTTTAATAAATAAGAAATATCATCGATTAGTATCATAATTAGCATCATCGAAAAGATCTTTAGATCTAGTTTTTTAACAAAATTATTTGAAAATAAAAATATTATATATATTTTATATAAATTAAATCAAATTTATACAGACGCATCCACAGCGACGCTTAAAAAAGACGGAGGGAGTACAAGACTAGCGCAGCCGTGCCCTCAGCCCTGTCCAGCCAGGCCAGCGAGTGCACGCATGGGGCCTTTCCATTTATTGGGCCAGGCCCATTTATTTATTCCAACACGGCAAAAAAAATTTCCTGGTCTCTCCCTCTAAATTTCGTCCTTGCATTGCGTGTTTTTCCTCATAAGTGAACCTCATCATGCATCACAGTAGTGCCAAGCTTGCATGCCGTGAATAATTTTCCGACCTGTAGCAATACTCTGCTGAATATGACAGCTAGCTGACCTGTTGCAACTCATCTAAAACAGTATGTCAAATGATGATTAATTCGATCATCAGCAACTATAATTAACAGTTTGGCCAACCATAATCAGTTAACTAGCCAAATTATACCACGAACTATACTTACGTTTGGTATGACTTTAGCCAGTTAGTAAGGACAAATTGAGCGAGGATATACTATTAGTTACGACAACATCTACTACTTGTTCCAGTGGGCTCTTAGTTTGTGTCCAGAAAAGATGTATGGTTCACGCGAGACGACTATGTCTAGGCATGCGTTCGCATCGATGTGACTGAGGCATCAAAACGACGGGCTTTTTCAGTATATATCTTCCTCCCTTCGTCTCCCAATAACCTCGCTCAAGCCAATGCAAATGCGTGCCAGAGTATCAATGGCCGCCGTGAGAGTGATGAGCTGCCGTCCATCTCCGTTGCTCTCCGTCTTGAGCAGCAGCCTCTACTGTTTGTGGATGCTCGCCATGTACGCCCCTCGCGCTGGCTCCCTCTCCTTCAACCTCAGCTTGTCCCAACCCCGCAGCCCGGCAAACGTGCTTCAGCTGATAAACTACTCCGGCGACGCGAACCTCACTGCAGACACGCTTGAGTTCACGCAGAGCACGTACAGCACCGGCCGGGCCACGTACATGCAGCCAGTGCCGCTATGGCGCGCTGCTACCAGCGAGATGGCCAGCTTCACTACTACCTTCGACTTCCGAATCATCGTGGTCCCGAGCCCGACCACGCTTCACAGCGATGGGTTGGCCTTCTTCCTCGGGAATGTCGGGTCAGGTATACCCCCCAGGAGCGTTGGGGGCAGCTTGGGCCTCCTCCCGTACGGAACCAACGGCACCGGCGACACCACCATGATCGCCGTCGAGTTTGACAACTTTCAGAACCTGGATCTATACAACGACATCAGCGGCGACCATGTCGGCATCGACCTCAACTCCCTCAACTCCACGGCATCCACGGACACCACCTCGCCGACCAAGAACCTCACGTGTCCGGTTACACAAGATGGTGGCAACTGTGACATATCATAATGTCACCAAGTTTCTGGCCGTCGAGCTCAACATCGACGGCACATTCTACTACGTCAACGCGACTGTTGATCTCAGGAGCTACCTGCCAGAGCATGTCGCCGTCGGCTTCTCCACGTCGAGTGGCGCCGCCGGCGAGCATCACCAGTTACTGTCATGGTCGTTCGCATCCACTCTGCAGGAAGCAGATGCAGATCAGCACAAGAAGAGATTCGCAGGAACACTACTAATAATCTCCGTGCTGGTGCCTCTGCTATTTCTCATGGCGTGTGCAGCCGTACTGGGTGTGCTTCTGTGGCAGAAACACAAGAGAAGAAGATTCGGAGAGATACCAAATGATAGGACCGAGCTGGAGAGAGGAGTGGCTGCCGGCGGCCCCAGGCGATACTCATACCGTGAGCTGGCCGCCGCCACCAAAAACTTCGCCGAGGACCAAAAGCTTGGCCGCGGTGGCTTCGGCGGCAGCGTCTACAGGGGCAAGCTCTCCATTTCCGGCGAGGAGCGCCCCGTCGCGATCAAGATGTTGTCGCCGGATTCTTCCGAGCAGGGGAGGAAGGAGTTCGAGGCGGAGGTGAAGATCATCAGCCGCCTCAAGCATCGCAACCTTGTGCAGCTCTTGGGTTGGTGCGACAGTCGCAACGGCCTCCTGCTCGTCTACGAGCTGGTGGCCAGAGGCAGCCTCGACAAGTATCTCCACAGTAGCGGCGACGGCGACGACGTCGAGAGCTTTTTGACATGGCCACAAAGGTACCAGGTCATCCTTGGCTTGGGATCCGTGCTGCGGTATTTCCATGAGGAGGCGGAGAAGCCCGTTGTGCACGGCGACATCAAGCCGAGCAACATCATGCTGGACGAGTCACTGGCCACCAAGCAGACTTCGGCCTAGCCCGGCTCGGCAACCACGGCGCGAGGTGGCAGACGACTAAGGCCGTGCTGGGCACCGCGGGGTACATCGATCCGGAGTTCGTCAACACGCGCCACCCCAGCACCCACTCTGATGTCTACAGCTTTGGCATCGTACTCCTCGAGATTGTCTCCGGTCGGTGCCCCGTCATCCTTGTGGAAGGCGGCACACACTTCATCCTGCTCAAGTGGGTGTGGGGCTTGTATGGCCGGAATGCAATCCTCGACGCGGTGGACGAGCAGCTGAGGTCCAGTTCCGGTGACGAGGCCGACGACAGGTGCATGGAGAGGGTGCTCATCGTGGGCCTGTGGTGTGTGCACCCTGACCAGAGCGAACGCCCGTCCATCGCGCAGGCCATGCAGGTCCTGCAATCGGAGGACGCCAGGCTTCCGGCCCTCACGCCACAGATGTACAGGTCGGTGTCAGAGTTCGCCGTCACTGGATGTGCTATCAGCGCCTTGTCCATTCAAAGCTCCTCTTCCACAACCACTGCAACAACCGGCGGCCACTGCAAGGTTTCTTCCGAGTCGTCGCCCTCGGCCTTGCTCCGAGATTCATAAGAGTTAGCTTAATTTTTCTCGTTTTTGTTTCCAATCAAACTTAGCATATATACTCCGTCCTATATTTGTGGATTGTCTCCTATCTATGGGCGGCTGTATCTGTATGGGAGTATGTATTATAAATTGATGACTGTAAAATTGTTTTTTTAACATTCACCACTGTTGTAGTTTTTCATCACCTAAAGCATAATAATTTGTTGTAGTTCTTTCAGTTTTAAAGCAATCATCTTTTCTTTTAAAAATAACCGTTTTCATATTCATCACGAATTTATGACTAAGTAGGGGTGTGGCGCGCTGCCATGCCTATGCTAGCCCAATCTAGTTGCCTGGCCATTTTGTTGTGCAAAGAAATATCTCCATGTAATGTTGGTGCAGCTGTTTTTGCCCATTCAGAAAGCATGGGATCTGCAAAGAAGAAGAAGAAGAAAGAAGAAGACAAGAAGGAAAAAAAAAAGAAAAACAACATTGAGAAAGTTATTCATTCTTATATTAATTTCCTAACAACTTCCAATTCCACTATTCATCTACACCAAATGATTTTTCTTTGGTCAGTTAAAGTCAATGCATATCCATACCGCCTGATCCTGATTAGAAAAAGGGATCCCGATCTTCCGTCAGGTGGAGATAACGATTGATTGGGCAGTGACACATCGATCTCATGAAGTGAATGAGAACTTCAGTGTTACCGTTAGGTTCTCATCTTACCCTTAGTTGAGCTGATTACTCCTTCATCCTATGTCCATCATCACCATAGTTTTTTTTCCCATCCTAAAACCATCGACGCCATAGCCTTTGCATAGTTCAGTTCTAGAGTCTGTCATGTTAAGTTTGTGTCCAAAGTCAAGGTTTTTTTGCTAGCTTCAATCATGTTTGAGTTTACTTTGTGTGACCCCTTCGTTATATCCCATCATCCCTCGTTGCCACCACAAAAAATCTGCATCTTGTGTTTGTTTTTTTGTCCACATAAAACTCTATTTCGGAGTGTCTTCCATAAAACAATCGTACAAACTCGGAATTAGACAAATTTTATATCTATGGATATCCACAAAATATTTTAGATCCATTTCATCCAGGCAGGGCCAGGTTTGCTGAAACTAGATTTTTGAAATTCAGCTAGGAAGATTTAGTTTTCGAGCCCATAATGTTTAGCATTATTTTTATAGCACTTATAATTGATTTTCTAGGGGCTACACCTTGGACCTTAATTTTTTTTGTTTGTTCTTGTGTGCTCCTAGTTTTAAAAATATTAATAAAACATAATAAATAAATTTTGATAAAAAGGAGAGAAAAGAAGATGAGCACATAAGGAACCGTAGGTAGCTGTGCTGTCTTTTGCCTTGGCCGTGTTCTCCTTTTTCTTCGTTCATACTTGTTTTACTCCCTTTTTTATCACAATTTGGCTAGGAACACGTATATGCCAGCAACTAGGACTAGTGATCATGTCTGTAATTCTGTATTATTATCTGTTAAGTTCCGATCCACATATAGTTCGAATCAGTACATATTTGGTCCTTGCAATCTCGGTGTCACTCTCTCATAGGTATCACGAATCAATCGTTGGTTGTATCGTCCACTACTTTGCTGTGGTAAGAATTAGTAGTTGATGGTGTGAGAGTGTGTGTCAACCATCCACATATGGTAGTTGATAAACTTTTGTGTTTTCTTCTACCTTTTACTAACACTGCCGAACAATGAGTTTTTTTTCGTAAAAACGAACTGCAAGAAATCATGAACCAGATGCTTTCGAGGATGGACAAAGTAATTGCGAAGGACATGTGGGTACTTTAGCACAACGAGTGCTTAAGATATCATATGGAGAAGGTGGAGCAAAATCAAAATCAAGAATTGTTTCAGACAAGCTGCGAGTTGGGCGAGAAGCTTGGCTTGAATTTACATCCACAGTTCCACACCTACATTCATACCACATCCAATGGGTAAATTCTTCTGAAAAATAAAGGCAATAAATTGCACGCTATGAATATTTCATTGGTATTTATAAGGACTAGTCCATCAACCCGTGCTCGCACGGGTCTTAATCTTGAAAAACATTAGTCATTTTGTAATACATCCAAGTGATAAAAAGTACTAATATTAACTGCAGATTTTTCACTTAGTTCATTCTAAGACAATAGGTACTACATTGACTCTATCCGGTTGATATAAACATATCAATTACTAATATATACTCCCTCCGAGTTGTTAAATTAAAGAAGTCATTTTGGATAGCGACATGGTCTTCAGAGCATAGCTTTGACTTCTTATTTTTTTATAAACATGTTTATTCAAAAGTGATTTTTATGAAAGTATTATTCAACGACTTAAAAGCTATTCATGATTTTTATTCCCAACATTTGCCTCAAGCCTCGTCTAAAAATGATTTCTTTTAGGAACATGGAGGGAGTAAGTTTTTGCATCCATATTCATAGTTTTTCCTTGTGTAGTATCTTTTATATTCATTTAGTTGAAACATTAGATTAAATTATAGTGTCTCTTGTTGCAGTTCATATCTTATGATGCCATAAACCTAAAATTTTGATTTTAAAATTTAATCTTATTAATTGCTACAGATTTTTAACCTCTAGTTAATTTGAAACACTTATTGTATCTTTATTACCTCTCTTTTTATACTTTTTAAAGAACTCTAGTTCACAAAGTGCACCTTAAAACAGTATTTGACAGATAGATTTAGATCAAATTAAATTGTAATGAGAATTTAGCAAGATGGCCATACCTTTAATCGATGAACGATGAAATAGCAGGACAAACGCCGAATTATGATAGGGGGAATTCATGCTTGTGCGTGGTCGACAAAGATTGTATCAACTTTATATATAAATATATAAATAACACATAAAAGATGGATTCCTGTAGCATGGCAGACGTGAAATAGATCCTAAACTGAAAAGTATATTAGTTATCACTAATCTAATGTTAGAATTCCTTTTCAGCTTTTGTATATAGTTGTGGTAACAGATCAACGTGTTTACTTTGTGTTGTGGGGCACTTCTGAGTCCCAACGGCAGGTGTATAACTAACTTACCATCCAAGTGGTTCTTCACCTTGGTTTTGCTCTGACGGCGAACAGTATATATATATATATATATATATATATATATATATATATATATAGGGAGAGTATACTCTGTAGCTAGCTACAGAATACCATATTCTATAGCCAGGCCATCGGACGCACCAGCTCGTTCACAAACCGGCGCACCTGGTCGAACTTTGCATGTGGCATTAACCCCATGAGTAATTAACGTCGCCAGCTCATTCCCGCAACCAGCGCACCTGGCCGAGCCTTCCCTTGCATGCGGCATTCACTGGCCAAGCTTCCCTTGCATGCGGCATTAAATTAACGCCAAATATGCATGCAGGTCGTAGCTACTTGCTTTCCAGTTACTACAAGAATGCATTTACCGGTAGTTACTAGAATTCCTTTCCAGTTACGAGAATTCATCGGTCACCGTAAGTAGTTACGATAAAGTAGTTACCACAGTAGAAATTTACCATAAAGTAGTTACGAGAATTTTGCAGGTCGAATTTACCATAAAGTAGTTACTAGAATTTGGATTAAATAGTTACTAGAATTTGGATAATGATGACCTGAATTTACTATAGAATAGTTACGAGAATTCGAATGCCTCAGTACTTCATACAATTACCACAAGGGCGTAAAAGTACTGGCACAAAAATGACGTCAAATTTACTATAATGCATATCCAATATATTTTAAGTTCTAACTGACACAATCTGAATCATTTTGTTTGCACATTCCATCCGGCATACTACTCCAACCAATACAATCTGGCTTTTACATACACATCAACATCACACAACAATCTGAAAGTTGTGGAAGCATTACTGGCAGAGACGGCATCTGGTCAATGGAACAGAGCCAGGGGACTTCTCCCTCACCATCTTCTACTGCCGACAATGGTAAGTAACGGACGGATCCATGCTGGTGTCGCTGGGATGGAGGAGCTGGATCGTGATCATAACAAGCCATGATTAACTTGCCTGATCTAACTTCAGTTTCCTATACACAATCAGGCTTAACAATGGTTCTCTCAGGATAAGTTGGCTTTGCAGATCAGACAAATAACAATAACAATACGGTAAATGAAAAAATATGCGTATGGTGTAGTAATCCGATTCGCACAATGATTAAGGAATATGGATGTGGATTCGTGCATTTCATAACCTCTTGATTCTTGATTATGTATTCACAAGCGCGAGATGGGGATGGGCTCATGGGAAGGTGACCATCGTGCCCAAGGACGATGACGGCCGGCCCATGTGGATGGGTGTCGGCCGCTGGCCGGCCGAGGAGGATCGACGAGAGGGCAGGATCAGGACACTGGCGATCGACGATTTGGGGGCGACACCTTTAGGACGAGGCCGATCAAGGACGCTGGTTGCCATCGTGAATGTCGTACGTTGCCGCTGCATGGCCGGAAATCCATTTGATCGTGTAATCCTCTCGTCCATCTCGATCCACTCGTAAAAACAAGACAAAGCCAAAGCAATACAAAGTTGAAATTAGCAACACATGGATTCTTTATACGCACCTGGATTCCTGGAATCGGCAAACAGAAGCTGCGGCCGCCGCGTCTGCAATGGCCGGCGATAGGGAAGGTGTTTCTAGTTTTTGCAGCAGACGACGATGAAAAAAGGTGCGTAATCAGCGAGATTTTAATTTAATGGCTGCCTCAATCTTAGGGTCCGGCTGCCTGGGACCACGTCCAACCGCATCCAGCGCATGGGAGCTGCGGTTAATGAGCCCCGAGTTTAGTCGAAGCAGCGCTCGGTCGGATCTGCAAGTTTGGTTCGGCTACAGAATACAATATTCTGTAGCCAGCTACAGATAAATGGTTCCCTATATATATATATATATATATATATATATATATATATATATATATATATAGGGTAGGCTATTCAAGTAGCTGGCTACAGAATAAGTTATTCTGTAGCCACTTCTATTTACGATAATTTTTATACTAATTTACGATAATGTGAATACATACTTATAATAGTTGAGTTACTATAACACATGGGGCTATTTACGACAATAATTATAGTAAACCACTTGGTAAGGAGTTACTATAATCTCATAAATTAGCATTGTAATTATCGTAACTCAAAGTGGCTATAGAATAAGTTATTCTGTAGCCAGCTATAAAGTAGGAGTTATATATATATAAACAATATCTTGGCTCGTTTGGATATTTGGAGCCCTTTTACCTTACGGTTGTTGCAGTTATGTCAATGTCTCGATAGATTTTCTTGGTACATGATATCTCGGTACCTAGATTTTTAGTTTTAGATATTTTTGTATCACAGCTGGGGCAAACCTATTTTGGGGAGCAACCAAGTAACGTGATGGAAAGCCCATTAAAATGACGGTAGGAAAAATCAAGTTTTTTTCTCGTATGTAGATTTAGCCTTTTTTCTAATTATATTTATATAATGGCATTGGTGGGTAATTTCTAGAAAATGAAATAGATCTGATGGTTATCGATGGCTATAGTCTTTTGATTGATGACCGGATGTTTCGATTAATGTGAGAATTTCTAGCATTTATCCGCTTTTTCTAGTGCGCCCTGGAGAGAATTAACGTGGAGCCTCCGTTGGGGCCTCCAATTAGTAATAGTAAGATGGTGCATAATTTGACGTAGTACTAATGCAAGCGTGTTATTTGTTGCTAGCACTACTACAAAAATCTTTATGGAGATGGGCATTTTGGGTTAATCGAGGCGGGCAACGCAACCGTCTCGGTCGCAAGGTCTCGGTTAATACAGGAACTGCCAAGGAAGTCTATATGCCCGCCTCGGTTAATCAGTAAAAAAAAATCACGCGAGCCCGTCAACATGGCCCGCTGAGCCCATCGATGAGGCCCGCGAAGCCCATTGAAGCGTTGCCGCCTCTCGTCAGATCCGGATGGCCGCGAGCACGTTAGGTCCAACCCAGATCTGCTCCACCGCTGCTCATCGGGGGAGGAGCTCGGGGCATCGCCGCCTCTAGATCCACACTCACGGGGGGAGGAGCTCGGGAGGGGGGGCGGGGGGGGGAGCTTGGGCCGCCGCCGGGCCTCCAAGTCTGTGCACGCCGGGTGCTTGTAGCGTAGGCCTCCCCCGCCGCCAGGCACCCAGTCGCCGCCGCCAGAGAGAGGAGAGAGAGAGAGAGAGAGAGAGCAGAGGGAGAGAAGAGAGCCTAAGAGAGGAAGTTTTTTTTTTTTTAAAGTGGGGGAGAAGAGTAGTGTGAGAGGATGAGGCCTCCAAATACTAACTCTGCATATATATACATAACATGGCCAATGGGCTTCGGGGCATATTTGGACCTTGGGACAATTTTCCTTGGCGGGCCCATTAAAAGGTCCACCCCGAAAATGGATTTATGGAGGCGTACACTTTAAGACGACCACCTCCATAAAGAGACCATTTTTGGAGGCGGGCTTCTCCATAAATCGATTTTTGGAGGCGGGCATTTCCTGACGGTCTTCGTAAATAATGCCTCCATTAATCTGCCAGGCATTAACCAAGGCGGTTGAATTTGTAAACGCCTCGGTTAATGTTTGGACAGGGCCTCAGTAAATATTTTACGTAGTAGTGCAGGTAAACCTTAATATTTTGCATAAGAAGATTACTAATAAACAATCATTCAAATACAAACAGTAGCAAAAGTAATGGGCACTTGTTTTGGACAAAAGAAATCAATGACTCTACTGAAGTTGTCAAGTGCGAGAAGGTCCATTGCCTGAGAGAAAAGAAACACCTTTGCCCAACAGAAATCAGTTGGAGAGAGGAGCATGACAGCGAATAAATTGGACCAGATAGTAGGCACCATCTTGTGCATTCCAAGATCATTTTTTTCTGTGAGAAGAAACTAGCCCAAAGTCCTGTTGCTTCTGTATTCTTTGTGTTTGGACACCAGAAACACATCGGACGCGGTTTCTTGCGTGGGGAAATTAAAGTATGAGCGTGTGAAGCCCTAGTTTGGTTTTAGCTAATTGAAGAAACCTATTGGACTAATCATACGGTTAAGTGTGTAGCATAAGAAAGGATGGTCCAACCTGGAGACTTGATGGACTCAAATGAAGAAGATGATCACAAAAGATGATCAAGTGCTCCAAACAGAAAGGAAGACGGAGAAAAACAAAATGGGCTCAAGGCAAAAGTATAATCCATAGGGTCATTTTGTGTTTAAGTGATCAAGACACTATAGAGAATGTGATCATATTTAGGATAGACAGCCGTACCATAAAGAGGAGAAATCTTTGGTAAAATGGTTGTCTAAGTGCCACTAGGTGATTCTAATTCATGCATTGCATTTAGATCCTAGTGAGCTTTCCTAACTCTTGGAAAATGCTTTGGAAAAATGTTAACTCACGAACACATGGTGTGAATCTAGGTGGAGTTAACATATTTGCATAAGGGATGTTGTTGAGGTGGAGAAGGGATGCTGGTGAGGGTTTTTACCCTCACCGGAGCTCTCCGGTGGCAGCAGCGGACGGGTGGCTCACCGGAAAGCTCCGATGACCCCACCGGAGGGTACAGCAGGAGAGTTGGTTGGTGGAGAAGGGCTGCCTGGCTGTCTGGCTGTCTGGCGACGTGAATCTCTTCTTCCGGTGAGCACCAGAGTGCTGCCGGAGATTGGTTGGTGGGCATCGGAGTACACTGGAGATTGGTTTTGTTGTTCTAAATGTTTTACGTAGTCCTCCTTCACGTTATTCTCCCAAGCTACCATACAGTGTGCACCTGATGTGTTTTTTTGACCCTTCCAAAGGAAAGCTCTTCTTCTTTTGTGTATTCCTTGAATAAGCCATTTTGGCAGTTTGAAACAAACACATCAAATGTACTGGTAAAGCAGAAACAACTGAATTGGTTAGAGTTAATCTTTCGCCACTAGTTGTCCCATGAATTGTGGTGTCAATTCTAGAGTCAATGACATCTAGGATATTGGATTGGATTGATCTTGGAATGGAACAGTCAGATAAAGGTAACCCCAGATAAATTTTGGGGGAAAGAGGATATAGGGCAGTTGAGAATGTCTGCAATTCAAGGATAGTGGGCCTTGATGTGCTCAGCACTTTCGTTATATATTTCAACATGGAGTCACGGTTTGACCATTTATTTTCTTATTTCTTACAGCTCATGCATCATCTTCATTTAATTTTGACAATATTAATTTTACTTGTCCTTGTTCTTGTTCTGGTTAGTGCGCGCCTATGGTTGGTGGCAGCACAAGTGGTCGATGCTGATTATTGATGGATACATCACATCATTTAGCAGCTACTCCCTCCGTCCCAGAATATCTATCACTTTCGCTTCCCGAGAAATAACTTGCGGCAATTTTTTAAAATATTAAGTATCATCAATTAGTGTCATATTTTGTATCATTGGAAAGATCTTTGAATCTAGTTTTTTAACAAATTTATTTAGAGATATAAATATTGCACGTTTTTTCTACAAATCGAGTCAAACTTGTGACATAGAAACTGAAAACGACTAATATTTTGGGACGGAGGGAGTACCAGGAGCTTACTTAACTTCATCATAGGCGTATATTCCTAGGAAACAAGTTGCAACTCGGTACGAGGTGGAGTTAAGGTGGTTGTTATTTGGCATGCCACCTTTGGCTGGTTGTTAGGTTATTAGTTCGGTGGTTATTATCAGGCCACGGCACGATCGAGCCTCGTCAACCGGCGCAAGGTGGTGATTATTACGGACGCGTTTTGGTTCGGAGCATTAAAGGGCGACGGTAGCCTCCCAGGCTGCTTGAGCCGAGCCGAATGTAGCTTTCTAGCCTGCTTGAGCGAGCCAATCGTAGCTTCCACTAGTGGGTACCCCGTGCTTCGCACGGGGCAGAAATCCGCAATACAGCACATCATATATATGATTATACATACATGAAAGCAAAATATTGGTAAAATTAGTTACAGCAAGTCCCTATTCGATCCCTTCATATAAGGAAGATATGGAGTCATCTTGCCATGGTGTAAAGAAATTCAAATGTTCAACAAAGTTGTCCACCTGGCAAGTAAGGCTTGCCATGGCAATGTGGTCTGGTAGACTGAGCATGACCATGAAAAATGATTAGTTAGAGGAAGAAGATAGCACTGAGGATGTGGAAGTACACAGGCTGACAGAATAGTCTATCTTAGATGAATTATAATTGACGAGTGGCCTTTAAATTTTGACATGTAGTGGTAATTCTCTGAGGAGCCAAATTTGCAACATCTAAAGGAATTTGGCCTTCCTGTGGAGCCAATATAGCATTTACCTAGTCATTGGGCTGCATACAAAGGCAGAAAAATAATCAATGGAGAATCTTAGCAGATGAATGACATCTGTATTCTGAAAACTGAGATACCAAATCTTGGACCAAGCAAAGAGGTAGAATGTATGAGTCGTCCATAGATCCATATTGTTCCATTAAACTGTTAGAGGAATGTAGAACAAACTTTCTCGATTGTTTTAAGGTTTTGTGAGGATCGATCTTCATATGCTCGATTTAGAGAATCAGGAACTGCAGGGAGAAAGGCAAAGGCAACAGCCCAGCAGTCTTCCTGTGATGTGAACCATTGGGAAGAAGTACCTGGATTCAGCAGGATTGAGACCAGAACATAGTTTCAGTAAAAGCATTAAGAGAAAAAGAAGTTAAGTAACACAATAGGCTTTGCAAGTTTAGAACACGAACGTCGACTTCGAGAAAAACAGACTACAGGAATTTATTGTTTCTTTAATCTTGGTTTTGTGATAGTCTCACTAATCGATTTCCCCACCAATAAAAAAAAGGAAATGGGGCACTTGTGAAGCGGAAGATGCACAGTTTACATTTGGAACAATTGTAAATGTAACAGAACGATGAATGTATTTTGTGATAAAACATTACCCACCACATGTAAGTGAATATGTGGTCATGTGAAAAGGCAGGTGAAAAACAATCTGCATATAAAAAGATTCAAGGATATACATTTGCCAATAGGACTGTAGGGGGGAAAAATATGAGAAACTAAGAAGAGAACATGATCCGCTGCTTAATGCTAGGCATTCAAATGTATTTGGTATGAGGAAAATGTAAGCCTGTGTTTTTCATAAACATCAGGGTTAGCATTGCATCTGCAGTATAGTAAGTGGACTCCCAAATTTATTTTTTTGTAATGTAGAATATTTTGTAGCACTGGGTTAGCCTTTATCTTTTAGTCTGTAGCATAACACTATATGTACTAATGGAGGAACCGATTTGAGAAAACAAACATACATGTTAGCTGATCAAAAGGCACTTGAAATTGTCATGTTGTTTGGACCAAAGCCAATAGCCTGTTATGTAGATATCTAAAAGGAGCTCTGAAAATATGCGGCAAAAATGATTTGAGTGTTTAAAAAGCCCTATATTGATAAATAGTTATGGATGATGCCATCAATAGTTGTTTCAGGGAAAAATTCATTACCTTATAAAATGTAAGGTGTGTATTACAGAGCATGGAACAAAAGGCCTTTGTGCAACATGCATCAAACCTGAAGTTGAAAGAGTTACATCAGGGAGTAGATAATTAGAGGCAGCTGCTGGTAGAGGAAAATGGGTGAGAATCTTTGGCCAAGCTGAGTATGACTATTAGAGAAAAAAATTGTGACCTTGTAAGCGGGTAGCCGTTTAATGTCATGGATCATAGCAAAAAGTGTAGTGCAGAGATGACAACATTATGGGTGCTATATTTATAGGCAGGGGGTTATTTTCAATGAGGACCCGCAAGCCTCTTGGAGATGTAACACGCGTAGGATCACTTTGGTTAAGCATGTAGTGATCTATGTGTTTCAGAACTCTGATGATAAGCATCATTAGGTGACAGGAATCTGTATATTTAGTTGGAAGGTGTAAAGAACACCAAAAATTGAGCTGGTCTGGTGCGACGAAGATGTAGAAGGTTGGTATGAAATTGGCATGTCCACATGACCTCGAAAATAAGAACAGAGGGGCAAAAGGGGGAGGAAACCTGCTGAGGAGACTCGAAGGTGCGTAAGAGTGCCGGAAGTGCGGGCAGCGCGAGAGGATCGGAGGCGCGCAGGAGCGCGCGAGGACATAGGCGGCCACCGCCGTAGGCCCGCGTCGTCGCCCGGCGGCGGTGGTGCAGCGGCAGTGCAGGAGGGCCCAACGGTGAAGGCGCCGCTGTGGACACCGAGAGGTGCGGTGGCGCTGTAGGAGGGCGCGACGGTGAAGGCGCTGTTGTGGAGACCAAGATGGCCGGACGCGGGCAGCCGGCGCCGCGGGTCTGCGCCGTGGCCGGTCGGCGGTGCAGCAGGACGGCGCCGTGAGCCGGGCCGCCGTGACGGAGACAGGCGGGGGGCGGAGCAGTGCGCCGGCGGTGGAGGGCGCAGGAGCGGTGCAGGCACGAGCGTATGGTCCGGAGGAGCCAGAGGAGGAATCGAGGGTTTTCCTTTTTTTTTGATTTTTTTCCTGGTTTGGGGTCGGGGGGGAAGGATCCACGAAGGTCCTGGAAGGCTGCCGGTGCTGTGTACGGTGAAGTCCTTGTGGCCGTTGAATACGGATTTGGACAATCACGAAAAGCTGGTGACATGGAGATCTTGGAGGGAGTAAAAAATGATATATAGGAATAAGCGTAGATGGTAGATATGGCCGGTGAACACATGAATTATTATGGGCGTAATTAGTGCATATTGATTTTATCACGGTGATTCTGAGCATACGAGTTACGGCAATTTCGGAGTTGCACAACCGAGCGATTACCAGAATACATGCATTCCGTACAATACACGTACATGCAAGTGTAATGTTACTAGAAGGGATTTGCTATTCGATCAGGCGACGGGATATTGCATTTTACTTTATGTTAAAATCGCAGTTTAAATTTATTGCAATTTATGTAGCTATAACTGCATTTTTGGGTTTGAGACTGAATAACCAGTTAAACAACCACAAATCCGTTAGACAAAATTACAGACCCATTAGACAAATACAATCAACAATTAACAAATTTTTGTATAGCCTGCAAACAAAGTCAAATATAGGAGAGTGGCAAAAAAAAAAAAAAAAAAAAAAAAAAAAAAAAAACAACTATCCAACGTTGCATGCATGCATGCATGTGCCGCCTGAACATCCTCTTTTTTTTTTTTCCAGGCAACTGTAGTCTATTATCTACACTACAAATAAATACAGGGAGCAATCGTCCCCTGACCATGGTTTTTCTACCGTTCGGTAACCGGCCGGTTTGGCCGGTTACCGACCAAAACCGACCGCACCGGTTCGGTTTGGCACCGGTTCAAACCGCTAAGGTTTTTAAATTTGAAATTTGAATTTGAAAAAAAAATTCTAGAAAAATTCCTAAAAATAGTTCATGATTTATAGAATCCAATGGTGTCAAAATTTTTTAAATTTGAGTTCGTTTAGTATTTATTTAGACGTTTAGAAGTTTAAAAAAAAAAAAAAAAAAAAAAGAGCCGGCCCATTAAGGCCCATTAAATCATGAAGGTCGAAAAATATACTAAACGCACTCAAATTTGAAAAATTTTGACATCATTGGATTCTATAAATCATGAAGTATTTTAAAAAAATTTCTAGCATTTTTTAAAAACATTTTTTATTTTTTATTTGAAAAATTTTGACATCATTGGATTACCGACCCGGTAAACCGCTCTAACCGCAGAACCGCTACTAACCGGCCGGTTAGCCGGTAAAGAACTCGTTTGAACTAAGTCTACATCAAAATTTAAATTTAGAATTTGAATTCGGCCGGTTTTTTCGGTAACCGATTTATACCGACCGGTTAGCCGAAACCGGTGGCCGGGCGGTTCCCATGAAACGGTCGGTAAAAAAAACCCTGCCCCCGACCACTTCCCTCGCTCGCTCCCAGGCACACCCGGGGGTTCCCACTCGTGCTCGCTGCCAGGTCCGCCCGGCCCGGCGGCTCCCACGCGCTCGCTCCCACATCCTCCGTCTCCAATCACGCCCCCACACGGCGACAAAACCGTCTTGCATTTCCCTGAGCCCTCGCAACCGCGCCGGCGCCCTCGAGAGGTCGCATCCGCGCTGCGGCCGTCCTGGTCCTCGCCGGCATGTGCCTTGGCTGCCCTCGCGCTTGCCCTCGCCGTCGCACCAGCACCCTCGCCATCGCCGGCGCGCGACACGGCCGTCCGAGATCATCCATTGGGCGCCGCGCCCAATCCGGGCAGAGGTGAGCCCCTCCGGCCATCACTCTCCTCTCCCTTTCGCAGTTGCAAATGTGCGTCGAGGAGTCCGGCGCCCGCGAGCCTCGCGAGGTTGGCCTCCGCGGCGTTCATGCTGGAGGGCGACGCCCCTATGGCATCACGCCGCGAAGCTGGGGGCCTGTCGGCTGTCACTACTCCTTATCCACATCTACGTCACGCAGGTCAAGTGCTTCCTCCAGGCGCATTGGGCGGCCAGCCACTGGACGAGAGCGCCTGGTGCAGTGCGTGCTGGAGCACCCTGCCGCGCACTGGTTTGTCGACACCACATTTGCTCATTGCAGACCTGCTTACATTTCAGCTCATCCATTGCATTTTTATGTCATTTGTTTCCTACCGGTTACAGTCTTATGAAGCCTGCAGTAGCAATGGCCATGCTCATGATAATCCAGTTTGCTAAAACCTTGCATTGCAGTATTGTCCAATTTGTCAATAATATTGATAGTAATACATCCGTAAATTAGTATCAGGTTATTAGTTCATAGTATCAAGTTATTAGTTCATTCAGAGGACAGTGGTGATATGCCATTATGTATTTTCCTTCTGGCCCTATGCAAACCTATGGTGAACTTCAAAACAAATTGGTTCTCTATTCCAATTTCTTTTGTGCTGATACATGTATTCCTAAGCAAACCAATTTGGGTGAACATATACATGTTTGCATCCACCTGTGCATTTTCTAACACTATTGGTTCATATATATTCTTGTGTTTTCTTCTAAGGTTGTTGGGCTCCAGTGAAAGCGACACCTTGAGAAACTGGCATTACCAGCATGTAAGGTTAGGGTCCAAATCACTAGCAAATGAGATAGTAGGGCTGGATGAGATATGTCATTCAGCCACTTATCGTTTTTCTTTTCCATTCAGATTACTCATGGGTAATTGATGTGGATTGTGTTTCTGAATTTCTACTTCCTAATTGCTATTCAGGTGTCAGGTATACATTTATCAAACACTCTTAACTTTCTATCAAATTTCGCAGCTCTGCTCATATATGGATGTACATCTAACGTATACAGGCCACATGTATCTACACATTTTTACACGTATTGGATCGGATACTCGTACCAAATACGTTTGCGGACTAGATTGGGTACGGCCCAAGAAGAGAAAACAGCCCAAGTAAAGAACTCCTTACCGTCGGCCGTGCCCACTTCCCCGTTCACCCACCCTTCCTGGCTATTGTCGCTAGAGCCGACGGCTGGTGGCCAGCGGCGAGGTGGCAAGCTCTGGCCTCCGTCTCCGGTGAGAGAATCGGATGACATGGACCTCGTCACTGCCCGTTCAGCATCAGCATTCGGCCCCTCCCGGCTGCCCTTCTCGGCGAACCAAATCCGGTCCCTCGCCGCCGTCGAGCCTCCTCCAGTACAGATTCCGGCAAGAATCCCTCGGCGCCGAGACCTGCAAGCTAAGCTAAGTAAGCTCCTCTCATCGCCGTGTCTTTTCCCTCCAGTACTAGGTTGCATTGCCCGATCTAATATCCATACTTTTCTCCCTTATTTGTTAGAATCGAATAGACTGTACTGCATTGTTAGTACGAGTAGTTGCATTTTCTTAAGTGACATCTCTGCTTATCATCTACTTGAGGCATGTATATAGACTATATCTAAATACATAATAAAAACCTATGTGTCTAAAAAAAATCATAGCAAGCTTCTAACTTAGAATGAAAGAAATGTCTGTTAAAAGTATCGAGTTTGGTATCCTGGTGTCACTCTTTTGAAGAACAAATAGTAACACAAGGCATGTCGGAACATATCCAATTCGCGTATCCGTATTCAGACGCATAGCGTATCACGCACGTCGAATCAGTGTTTTGCTGGAGGACTGTTTTATGGTCAAGTCTTTTTGCTTAGCCCAGCTGCCTAACGCACTATCACTGGTAGTGTTGTTTCTGTGTTTTCCGAGAATGCTTTGGTCAAGTCCTTTTTCCTTTCCCGCTGTCTCAGGAAGGTTCTTCGCAGGAAACCACCCCAAAAATTCGGTACACTATTATTCTCGATCATATAGTGATAGTGTAATCATGTAGAGTAGTCCGTGGTACATACTTTTACTCGTTCAAAGATACTACCTCCATTCCTAATTATAAATTGTTCAGACTTTTCTAGGTACATGTTTATGTTTATGATACGAACCTAGATATACATTATGTCTATATATATAGTAAAAGCCATGTCTCTAGAAAAGCCAGGACAATTTACAATTTGGAATAGAGAGAGTTTATAAGATCGTCTTTCTTCCCAAAAGCACATCACACCCAAATAACATAACCATGGCTGCAATTAGAGTGAACTCTTGTCCCTCCTTCCTCGTCTTGTCCTCATGCCTCTACTACTGCTTCTCGATCCCGGCCATCGCTCTAGCTCACTCTCCTTCGACCTTAGCTTCACCCCACCCCAAAGCCCTGCTAATTCATGAATCAACCACACAGAGCTAAACAGAAATGGTGAATGCCAACTCCCTGGATGCCAACTCGTTTTGGCTGATGCTAAAGCGCTAAACAGAAATGGTGAATCAACCACACAGAGCACTGTCTGAGCGCAGTACATGGCCGGATGAAAATTTAAGATTGATGAAGATATGGACTGCAACAAGGGTTGACACCATAGTTTTAACTAAAATGTACTGAAGATACTCAGTGATGTCATGTATAGATAAAACTATGGATACTAGTCCATCAACCCGTGCTCTCGCACGGGTTAGAATTTTAGGAAATATAAGTATTAGTTATTATTGTTGAATACATATGTATTTTTTTCTCTTTAGTTATTTTCTAACATAATAGATATAATAGTTTTTCTAAAGTATATATAATTATTTTAAATTTGTTAGTTACTATTTTCGCGAGACTAACCTATATATGTTTCATTCATATTCATAATTTCTTTTGCATGGTACCTCTATATATTTTTAATATGAAATTAGTTTGAGACCATACCATTAATTATGGTGACTCTTGTTGCACCACGTATCTCATATATGGAGTCATGAATCAATTTTATTATTTCAAATTTTATTATTGCTATAGACTTTTCCCCTTCTCAAGTTAGGTTGAAACTCGTGTGCTTCTTGCATCTTATATTAACTCTCATTTTTCACTTTTTTGAAATATAAGGATTTTAGTTTGTAGACTATGTTCTTAAATATCGTACAATATTACAATAACATATTTCCTCAAAAATATTACAATAACATAAGTCATCATTTGAAACTTGGACTATGTCACTTAAGTCGTAGAGCTTGAACTTGGATCTAGGATAGGTGTAACAATGCTAAACTCAAAAGAATTTTGATACCTAAGTCATAAAATGATCGAATTTTTACTCTAAAGTATACTTAAAGGGTCAGAAAAAGATGATTGAATTTTTTCTATAAAGAAACTATATATGCAGTTATGGTTATACTACCGATATAGATGTGCTAAACATTTTAGTTTAAAATATATAAATCTATAGTTTAGCTTAATCAAGTTGTTACCACTTTTTGCACATGTTAATAGTACAAATTTTGGAGATTCAATTATTATTTTTATTAAAAAGAGTCTAGGTGCTAGTAGTAAGTATTATTGCTACGTGGTTTGTTAAGTGATCATTTTCCCATGCTTTATAAGTTATTAACATAAATATTTATCCTAGTGTGTACATGTTTATTTGATATACATGATGAAACATAGCATTATGGTTATTTAATTTCATGGTCATAGAAGTCTGTAATTTTAAATTATATATATATACACTATACTTTAAGGATATTGTTTTTCATTAATACATTAGTATTGACATGTAGATTTGGGATACATTATTGTTTATTTTTTATGATGGTTGAGGTAGATACAAATATAAAAGTAATTATCTTTGACCACAACACATATGGACATGTTGAATGCAAACTTAGAAGGTTACTTTGCATTATCTTTTGTAATGATAAAGGTGGATAATTTAAAATCATTAGTGGGTATTCAAATTATCTTTCATTGTGGCACAGTGGAGTATTTTGATATAGAGTTAGAGGATTTTTTTGTTTATCATTCATAATGACAAAGCTAGGTAATTTAGATGCAATGTTAGGAGATTACTTTGAATTATGTTTCAGCTCATATAGTGAGAATTAATAATAGTAAGAAGGAGCACTCGATTTGTCCATATTACGTTTTTATAAAATTAATTTACTACTTCATAGCTAGTAGTGGACACTTGTTAGCGTACCAGATTTTCTAAACTACTATTTTAATTTTATTTAAGAAATAGAGTGCCAATTAGAAATGATGAGGTATTGTGTGGTTTATATACAAATTAATAGAATAATATTAACATGTTTGTATTTGTGTAACACGCTCAAGTGAGGCGTATTGGCCTTAGATCATCAGCTGCACATATACACGGTGAGTACAGTACATATTAAACAAATATTATTATTGACGAATTTTCTTTGTTAGCAGTAGGTCAACCGGCCAGACACTTTGTGTACATAAATTATACTCCCTACTTATAAAATATGACTTTTATATTATATATAGAAAAATATAATGTATATTTAGGTGTATAATGACAACTATATACCCAAAGATAGACTTATAATTTAGAATGATTGCATCATGACTCGAACTCTGACCTGGATGCATGGCATATGGCCGTGCAGTGAAGAGGCTAAAACCGCCATTAATCTTTCAGCGTCAATGGTGAGCTCTATCATGCATTCGGTAGTATCATCTATCTTCCACAAATGTATAATCCTTATTTTTCCTCATTTGCTAAAGGGTGGATGTGGCATCAGGAAACCCCGCATCTCCTGCGTTGCACATGTCCAAATTAATATTTTCTTTAGAGGAAATCAGCAAAAATTTTGCAAGACATATATGTATAAATCCTTCACTACAGAGTAATATGTGCGAAAAAGAGTGTGTACTTGCAATTCAATAGTGGCAAAGCTACCCGTGACTCATCTATAAAAAATAACATAGATATAGACATCGCCGTCCGCCAACATGTGAGCAACTATATCTACGTCCATGTGTTGAAAAAACATGTTTAGTTTAGCTTGTTTAGGTGATCTTGATAATCTGGCTCGACCTCGGTTGCTTCTAGTGGTTGATAAAACTTGTATAACCAAGCCAAAATAGGAGATTGATTAGCTACTACTATAAAAAATCTCACATAAGCAGTTTACCGCAGGCCTGAAGAACTGGCAAGACGCCGAAAAGATGCACCTCCATGTCCTCTAGACTGCAGCCCCTCATCAGCACGGACGCCAGACACGCCACCGCCGATGGCGCGCCAAGACGGACTTATTTTCTGTATGATATAAATTTCTTTATTAAATAATTATTAAATAATGGGTGCCGCCGAGCAAGATTTTTTTCTTACGTAAGGCCATCTAGATTTTCTGTATATAACCGATTTTTTTCTGTGGCACATTTATATTTTTGGCTATTTGTTATCTATACATAATGGCATAGCTAGGTAATTTTTAAAAAAATATAATTAGACATAACAGTTATCTATGGCTAGAGCCTTTTGATTTAATGGTCAGATGTTTCTGGTTAATGTGAGATTTTTAGTATTTATTTTTTTTCTTAGCGCATCTAGTATGAATGTTGAAGCCTTTAGTTAGTGTAGTAGTAAGATCATTTTTTTCTCTCAAAATATCATGATTCTGGTCAAGGGGGCATCAAGGCCGGCTTTGGTTGCAAATTTACGCAATTAGTTTTTCTTATAATGGTTTAGATAGTTCCGACAAATATTCGTTCCTTTTTTTTTTTTCTGGGGCTAGCTGAGCGTGACAAAACTAAAACATACCAAGATGAGTGCCTCCGTGTCGGTTTCGGTGATCGTACGCCCATCGCCGCCGCCGCCGCCAGCCTTGTTCTCGTCCTTTACCATCGCCAGGAGCAGGCTCAGGAAATCCTTGCCTTCTCTAGCCTTCTTTTTTGCAGCAATTAATGACTCAGTTCATTATGTCATCCAATCGGCGGTGCAGGTGCAGCTTCTTCATCTTGTCCACCGCGCCCTGCAGATCCAGCCACCGGAGCGCCGGCATGAAGTGCCCGATGTTGAGCACCCTGCTAACCTCCATGACCTCGAGCACGATCTCCTTGAACTCCTTCGCGCCGTCGTCGTCGCCAGGTAGCAGCGAACACACGCCGCCCCATGGCTGCCAGGGACAGCGCGTTGGTCGTGCAGACGTTCACGGCCTCATTGACTGCCACCGGCGCCGCGGATGCCGCCGCGAGCGACCTCACCATGAGCGCCGCCTCGCGCTCCCGGACGGCCCTCGTCTAATTTTATTTATTAAACAGTTATTAGATAATGGGTACCGCCGTGCAAGGTTTTCTTTTTATGTAAGGCCATCTAGATTTTCTCTACATAACCGAAATTTCTTTTTAGTATTTGTTATGTACGTAATGGCATAAGTGGGTAATTTTCAAGAAAAAGAATTAGATCCAATGGTTACATATGGCTAGAGGCTTTTGATTCAACGGTTAGATGTTTCTAATTAATGTGAGAATTTCTAGCATTTATCTTTTTTCTTAGCGCATCTGGTGAGGATTAACGTGAGAGCTCCGTTGGAGCCTCTAATTAGTAATAGTAAGATGGGATGAAAGAACATATACATCAGTAATTGATAAGTTTAACATAATTGGGTAGACACCACATATATTTATGCCTATTGTGTTAGAAAATGAACAAAAAGAGAAAAAACATACCATTTAACATAAGTAAGTTTTATGAGTCATAGGTATTAATTAAACAATGGACTAGTATTACTAATTACATGTCCTTGTTCAAATGGGCGGTCTGTGGTCAGAAAAGATGTTTGACTCACATGGGATGACTTGACGATGGCTTGAGGATCCAAGTCTACGCTCTGAGTCAAAGAAAAAAACCTGAGTCAAAAAAAAAAAAAAAAAAGGAGTCTATGCTGGCAGCTGGCTCAGTCCATTCGTTGTCACAGACTCATAATCACAATCAAACGAATTGGAGACTGGAGTAGAATAGCTTCGCTGTGACTGCTGAGTCTGTGACCCCCATTGGTCTGTGACTGATGAAACAACAGTGAAATGATGAGCTCTATTTGTTGGTTTGGTACATCTCCATCATATATTGTATTATTATAGTTGTTGTCCTCCCTTCTCCAAACCACAGACCAAATGCTAGCTAGCAAGTAACAATGGCCGCAGTGAGAGTGAGCTGCCGTCCCTCCTCCGGCCTCAACTTCGTCGTCTCCTGCTGCTGTTTATGGATGCTACTGTCCATCCATGTCCCCGGGCCTGGCTCGCTGTCTTTCAACCTCAGCTTCTCCCAACCACAAAGCCCTGCTAACCTCCTCCGTGAATTGCTAAACTGCACCGGTGATGCGACCATCGATACGGAGGGGCTTCACCTGACAAAAGATAGAGGTGGGCAACCAGACACATGGAGCGCCGGCCGGGCCCAATACGTGCAAGCAGTGCGTCTATGGGACAGAGCTAGTGGCGAGATGGCCAGCTTCACCACCACCTTCCACTTCAAATAAATGAATGACTGTACTGCATTGTTAGTACGAGCAGTTGCATTTTCTTAGGTGACATCTTTGCTTATCATCTGCTTCAGGCATATATTGACTATAGCTAAATACATAATAAAAAACATGTGTGTCTAAGAAAAATCATAGCAAACTTCTAATTTAGAATGAAAGAAATGTTTATCAAAAATATCGTGCCTGTGGTATCCTGGTGTCACACTTTTGAAGAACAAATAATAACGCAAAGCATGTCGGAACATATCCAATTCTCGTATCCGTATTCAGACACATAGCGTACCACGCACGTCGAATCAGTGTTTAGCTGGAGGACTGTTTCATGGTCAAGTCTTTTTGCTTAGCCCAGCTGCCTAACGCACTATCACTGGTAGTGTTTTCTGTGTTTCCGAGAATGCTTTGGTCAAGTCCTTTTTCCTTTCCCGCTGTCTCCGGAAGGTTCTTCGCAGGAAACCATCCCAAAAATTCGGCACACTATTATTCTCGATCATATAGTGATAGTGTAGTGATGTAGTCTGTGGTATATGCTGTTACTCAGTTCAAAGATACTACCTCCATTCCTAATTGTAAATTGTTCTGGCTTTTTTAGATATACATGTTTATGATACATACCTAGATATACATTATGTCTATATATATATATATATATATATATATATATATATATATATATATATATATATATATATAGTTAGTTAGTAAAAGTCATGTCTTTAGAAAAGCCACGACGATTTACAATTTGGAATAGAGGGAGTATATAGGATCTTCTTTCTTCCCAAAGCACATCATACCCAAATAACATAACCGTGGCTGCAATTAGAGTGAGCTCTTGTCTCCTTCCTCGTCTTGTCCTCATGCCTCTACTACTTGATCCCAGCCATTCATTTTCATCGGCCATCGTGCTAGCTTGCTCTCCTCCAACCTTAGCTTTGCAAAAGAAATCTATCGCTCGGCTATTTCTCTGCATTGGTTTTCAATTCTCTTTTTTATTTTTCTATCTTCTCTTGTGTACACGTCAGATAGCGATTATTTAAGGATATTGTTGGGACGCCCGGCCCTTACAGAAGGACCACCTAACCAATAGAAATATGCATCAAACTTGATGATAATTGATAATCGGAGTACTTGACAATTTGCCACCTAACCAATAAGAATGTAATTTGTATCGAGATTAATGAGTCGGATATACTTTTTCTTTTAGAATTACACAGTACAACGCAGACGCCCCATAACACGCACGCACACTCATCACCTAGAACACACGTACGTAAACTCTACCCCTATATGCACCTCCGAAGGACTGAGCCGGCAGAATTGGAGATTTCCGAAGTCATCACAGGCGCCTCGTCGTCGACGGGAACGTCGCTACTTGACAATTTAGACACCTAACCAAAGAAGTACAAATTGCATATAGTGGGCACAAGTGCACCTAAGCAACTGGGACTAATGATTTCTTTAGTCTTGGGCTCAAAAATTGGTCATGACTAAGTCTCAAACCAAAAGTCTGTTCTCTACTAGTGATAGAAATTTTTTCTCTCCCTTTTTCTTCCTACACATGCACATAGTGCGACTCTCGACCGCATGCGTTACGCCGCCTGACCACAGTGTGTAATGCAAAGCAAGCAATAATGCTTCCACGTCAAAGCAAAGCAATACATACACACACATCATAGGACGTTGAAGTAGTGTAGCTCTCGTTTGTTAGTTTGTGCGGATTATTGGGAATATTATATTTTTCACCGGTACATCGAGATAATGTCAGCTTTATGCCTATACTTTTAGTACAACTACTCATGATTGTGTTTCAAAGGAATTTATAGGGTAGGGGCCCTCCATTTTCTTTTACCTAAAAAAGGTAATAATATACACAGTTGTTGCATAGTTGAAATGGATTAAGAATGGTTAAGCTTGCAGCCTCAGTGCAACTCCTCCAGGGCACACTTTGCAGGCTTTTTCTTTTGGAGCGTGCAAAAAGGCCCATTGCGCGATTTTATACTACTCATTCGAATTTAATGCTTGACTTCTCTTTTCGATTAAATATATAAAAGGCCCATTGCGCGATTAGGGATTTATTTGCATCGATAACGAATGAATCAATCAGTACCAAAATAGTGGACTTCTCCTAGCATTTTTTAGTAGTTATAAAACACTACCACTAGGGAAACTTCATTAGGAGGCACTACTAGAGACGAACAAACCTTTGGCCGCTCCCCAAGATTTGCAATAGTCTCGGCTAAATTTAAATCCGGGACTAAAAACATCTTTAATCCCGGTTGGTAACAAGGACTGGGACTAAAAGTCCCTAGCCCAATGGCTATGGTGTCAGGTTTTTTTTTTTTTGAGGAAAACTGTGGGCAAATGCCCCCAGGGATATATTAAAACAATAAGAACCAAATACAAAGGTGTTAGTAGGGAGCTAACCAAGGAGAAAGAAGATACCTAGGGCGAGGAGGAAGAAAAAAACAAGAAAGCACTAAGCCACTAGGAGAAACTGAAACTATACAAAAGCCAGCCCATTACAAATTGTTTGCCCAATCCATAATTGAAGACCGAAGATCAGGTGGTAGTCTGCAAAGATGAAGCTTAACTTCATTCTTGAAACGCTGCTTCCAACTTTCCATGGAAGGCACCTTGTGGTTAAAGATGAGATCATTACGCTCCTTCCAAATACACCAAGCAGTGAGCAAGAATAAATCCATGAAGAGAGGATTGCCAAAATTCTCCCTTTGCTGGATCAACATATCATATATATCATCTTGAAAGTTCCAAATTATACCAACTGCAAACCATCTGGAGACTGCTGACGGGCACTGAAAGAATAGATGCATCATAGTTTCATCTACTTGATCATGGCACATTACACAGAGGTATCCTTCTTCAAGATGCTTATGCCTCCTCCTGAGTAAATCTCTTGTGTTCAATCTATCCACAAGCAGCAACCATGCAAAAAACTTTACCTTGGGCATACATTTTGATTTCCAGATCCATTGGAAGAGCCTTGGTGGCTGAATCCCTGCAAACTGATGCTTGTAATAAGCCATCGAAGTATAGAGACCTCCACTCCACTGGCAAACCCATATATCTGTCAGGTCTGTGACATCCCTGAAAATTTCAATCTCATCTCTGAAGATTAGAAACTGATTGTGTGCTTGTCTGGTCATGGGCAACCTCAAAAGATTTAGCAAGTCTTCTGCATCAAGACCACCTTTCAATGACAAATTTTTGTTGGTTGCAAAATGATATAGCTCTGGGAATTTGACAGCAAAAGGCTGATCTCCTTGAATTGAGTCTTCCCAAAGGCCAATAGTGTCTCCAATACCTAGCAAACAGCTTGCTATGTCCCTGAACTTGTCATGGAGTTTTAAAATGTTCTTCCACCAAAATGACCCTCTGGGGGGTGATAGATGTGGCACTTTGTGCTGATAATAAGCTTCCTTGATTAGGTTGACCCATGGAATATCTGCCTTATTATAGAACTTTATCATGTGCTTTTGCAGAAGGGACTTTTAGTCCCGGTTGGTATTACCAACCTTTAGTCCCGGTTGGTAATACCAACCGGGACTAAATCTGTCTTCTTCTTAGTCGAGCGTTCGTCCACCGTATCACCAGACGAAGTTTGTCGCCGCCGCTGCCGCTGTCACCACCGTCGAGCGTCGTCGGAGACGTTTTGAGCTCAACCATCAACACCGGCGTGTTCGCGGTAAGCTCCTGATGCTAACCCTGCCGTCCATTTGACCTCTACCACACTGTGTTGGCTGGAACGCTGCTCGCCGCGCCTGTGTTTTGCCGCCACCACCGCCGCGCGCGACGCTGTGCCTGCTAGAGGCCGTTTCAACTCGATTGGTCATGCGTACAAGTTCGTCTGGGCAAGGCGACGCTCATAGTTCAAACACCATCACCGGAGAAGCTCCCGTCGCTGTTTCCGAGGTCGTCGTAGTTTGACCGCCCGCCATGGCCGCCGTCATGCCTGCTGTGGAGCAGCGCTTGCCCAATAGTCTAGCTCAGGAGGTGCGCGTCATCGTGGGGAACCTTTAGGGCCAAACCGCGCGGCCGGAGACCTCGCCGTCGGCGAGAACGCCCCGATCAAAGATCACCGGCATCGGGGTCAACACGGCTGACATGTGGGGTCAGCCGATCACCGCACAAGTGTTCTTTTTCTTTTTCAGAAAATGTTAAATAGTGCTATTTTTTTTTGAAAATTCAAAGTAATTTCATCTTAACCTCAAAAATTCTGAAACTTTTTGGGTGGACTCTCTATCAATTTGAACTGTTTTTCTATGAGATAAAAAAATACCTCTTTTAATAGGAAAATGCAAATTCCATGATTTTTTTGTAGGCTTTTATAAATGTCCAAAAATTATGAAATTTATTTTGCCACTATTTTATGAAATGATGAACCTCTCATAAAATTTTGAGCTCAATTAAACAAAGTTGATTTTTTCTTAATTTTAAATGCTTAATTAAGTAATTAATTAATCCATGAAGTTAAGTACTAATGACCTTAGGCTTTTATAAATGTCCAAAAATTATAAAATTTATTTTGCCACTGTTTTATGACATGATGAACCTCTCATATAATTTTGAGCTCAATTGGACAAAGTTAATTTTATTCTTAATTTTAAATGCTTAATTAACTAATTAATTAATCAAGGAAGTAAACTACTAATGACCTTAGGCTTTTATAAATGTCTAAAAAAATTATAAAATTTATTTTGCCACTGTTTTATGAAATGATGAACCTCTCATAAAATTTTGAGGTCAATTAGACAAAGTTGATTTTATTCTTAATTTTAAATGCTTAATTAAGTAATTAATTAATCAAGGAAGTTTACTACTAATGACCTTAGGCTTTGTGTGACTTTTGGAGTTCATTGTAGACCTTGGGAAATAGAGAATTTTGGAGTATTTTTCAATTTCATTTGTTTACAAAAATAAGAAATTTAATTAGGTGATATGTCATATAATGCAGATGATGACACGCCATTGGATGTACAATGCCGATCGCCGCTCCAAAGAGTTCATTGATGGCGTGCATTATTTCTTAGGAGTGGCCGAGGCAAACAAGCGAGATGGTTTCATGTGTTGTCCATGTGCCTTGTGTCAGACTTCATTCCTGACCTTGACCCGATTGGTGCTCTTGAATCGCGATATGAGGGGAGACTTAGTGGAAAGGGAACACTAGGGAAGAAAACATCTATCGGTACAGGGGACGATTATTTCAATAAAGCACACTACACAGTTCTTCAAAACTCCTCCGTGGTGGAGCCGTATGTCAAGATGCACAAGGATTTCCTACGATCCCAGTTTCCAGGGAAGAATGAAGCTTGGATTACGCAAGAGCACATGGATACTTTCAGCGATTGGTTGCGAAAAAAATGTTAGGGTGACGACAATATTGATGAGCAGTTGTATTTGTTGGCTAGACAACCATCGTGGCACATCCTCACGTACAAAGGGTACGAGATAAATGGAAATACATTTTACACCGTAGCCCAAGATAAAAGGAGCACGAACCAAAACAGTGGTGTCCGTGTAGAGGAGATTTGGAAACTAGACTACGCATCTAATTTTAAAGTCCCATTGTTCCGGTGCCAATGGGTGAAGATGACCAAAGGTGGGGTAACAGTCGACAAGGCGTATGGAATGACAACAGTCGACCTCAACAATATTGGGTACAAAGGTGAACCATTCGTCCTTGCTGGCGATGCGAATCGGATGTTCTATGTGAAAGATATGTCTACAAAACCCAGGAGAGGAAAAAACGACGACAGATCAACCAATGAGCCAAAACGCCACATAGTTCTTTCAGGAAAAAGAAACATTGTGGGAATTGAGGGCAAGTCAAACATGTCAGAAGATTATGAAAGGGATGACCGAATCCCGTCCTTCAGTGTGTCCAAAGACCCAAGCATCCTGCTAAATGCTGAGGACACTCCATGGTTATGGCAAAATTATAACCAAGGGTCATACATCAGGAAGAAGTTCACCACTGTGCCCGCTTGATATATAGTGATGTTTAATGAATAGTGTGTATCAGAGATATTATATAATAATTGTAACTTTGGATGTTTCTATCATGTTTTCTGGTTTTTAATCATTTCAAATGAAATTCCTTTGCGATGAAGTAGGACTTGCAGAAGTGCAACCATGTTTCTATGTGTGAGGAAGGTCTTGATCCTGAATTACAACCTATTGTTAGGAGAGCCATCCTAAACCAAGCAATAATTGCGTGATCAACATCTCAAGCAATCATTTGGTTGAACCTAGAACAACAATTGAATAAATACTATATATATGAACAACAAAAATTTATGTCTTCAAATAAAATTACTATTTGATGGTGGATTTCTCTGTCGCGCATTTAGACACAATGAATGATGAAAAACCAAAAGATTTACGTTAAAATGGTGGAAAAACAAATTTACTATCGAAAACCATGAGTTTTAGATACTTTAATAAGCAGTATATTTTTGCATTAACAAAATACTAATTGTTATTTACATTTATGTTCGCTATTATAACAAAGGAAAAGAATTTATGTTACAAAATTTTTTTAGTGCACAATAAGGCAAAAAAGTAAATCCAACTATTATTTTAAAATAATTTTTTACCTAGTATTTAATTTATTATACAATTTACAACAATTACCATATTTGTACAAATAAACTAAAAAGAAAACCCAAAAGTGAAAACTAAGGCGGGAACTGAATAGTTGGGCGCCCAAAAATAACCTTTAGTCCCGGGCCGTGGCTACAGTAGGGACTAAAGGTTCAAACTAGTCGGGGCCGTGTTACTAACAGAGATTAAAAGCGTTTTTGGTCGGTTGGTAATACCGCCCGGGACTAAAGGTTACCCGGGGTAGCAAAGCGCAGGGCCTTCTTCTTCCTCCCCTCTCCCTTTTCGCCATCCGGATCGGCGTGTGACGCGCCACAGCCCCTCCCTTGCCGTCTCCTCGCCCACGCTCCGACGACGCACCGCCCGGCGTCAACGCCGCAGCGCCCCCGCCCTCTCCCTCGCTGTCTCCTCGCCACGCCCGGACACCCCGCCGTCCTTGCTTGCCGTCGCCGTCCCAGCGTGGCCGCGGAGCGGCGCTCCATGCCGGAGGAAGGAGCGGCGGCGTCCTCGCGCCCGCCCGACCCCACGACCCCGCCACACCGCCGTCCCTCGCGCCCGCCGACCCCGCGACCGCTGGCCGCCACCGCTCCCTCGCCACACCGCCGTCCTCGCGCCGCCCGCCGTCCTTGCAGCGTCGTCCGCCCGGCCGCCACCGCCCGGCCGCCACTGCGGGCCCTCTTCCTCGCCACCGCCCGCCCACCGCCGTCCTCGCGCGCCATCCGCCGTTATGCGCTGCACACCTGCGCCCGCGTCTTCCCTGCTACACGCCACCGGCCGCCGGCTGCCTTCCGCTGCGGCTGAGCCGTGACAACGCCCGGCATGCTGCCTTCCCGGCGGCAGCGCTCTACTTCGCCCAGTGGAGCAGCAGCACTGCGCCCTTCATCGCCGTTGTCCCTCAGCCGCGCGCGCGACGCCGCAACCCCAGCCAAGCCGCCGTTGGGCGTGCACGCCCGGACGACTTGTGCCGCTCTCCGCTTCGGCGACAACGGTTAGCGGGGTTAACGCCACGCGACGCCCTGTGTGCATGTGTTGTGACCGGCCATCGAGCCGAGATCATTTTTTCGGCAGGAGTCAACGAATTCGATGACGAACCATATATATATTCTTGTCACACGAACCACGCGTCAATTCTGATGACGAAAACCAAACTCGTTCACAAAACCCTAATGCGATCATGTATATTGCGTGATGTTTGTTTTATTATCTCTACTTGTAAATTGTGACGACCCTAATGCATGCGATCGTGTATATATACGCTTTAGGGTTTTCGGATATATATGCAATGACAAATCGACGCGTAGATTTACATTTCCATGTCACAAAACCAATTCCGATGACGAATACTTGTAACATAAAATCCGATCACGACAACCCTAACATACATTCCGATCTCAAAAACCTAATCCGATCACGAAACCCTAATCGTAATCCAATCACTTGATGCGCCAAACCCGTTCCCGCCTTAGTTTTAGGGTTTAGGGTTTTTAACGTAAATCTTTTGGTTTTTCATCATATTTGCAGAAATGGCCGATCGGAATGACTTGACCGATGCCTTGTTGGACATAATCCACGATGGCGCCAATCAATATGCTGAATTCGAAGGCGGCGCCAATCAAGCGGAATTCGAACATGATGACAACAATCAAGATGTAGATGACGGGAGTTAGTACTTTGCCGATTATGATGAGGAGGAAGACAATGCTGGCGAGGTCTGTCTACAATCTCTTATGTATATATACATGAAATTGAAAATAATTTCATTTGTATAAATATACTTATAATTTTTGTGTTTCTACATATGTAGCCCTCTGGATCGGCGACAACTGCGGGGAAGAGTAGAAATGTACGAGGCCCAAAGAAGCCGTTGGAGGGTCGGTTCATTATCTTAGAATTCGAGGAGGCTACAGGCAAAGTACTAGGACCACATGCATAGAAATTTATTAGCCACTGTGGCTACCTTATAAGGGATAGGATCCCGATCAATGCTCGTGAATGGCACAAAAACAAAAAGGATCTTACTATTAGTTTTGTCTCTGATCGTGACAAGGAACTAATTTGGAAAGATGTCCTTCCACATTCACGCTCGATACAGAAGATGAAGCTTTGAAGGAGAGAGTAAGGGATTGGGCTATGAAGAAGATATCCAAACAATTCCAAGGCTGGAAGAAGAAATTGTACAACACATTTATCAAAGACAACAAAAATCTGATGCCAGATTTCACTGCTAAGGCCTACGTCAATTTGAGACAAAGACAGGGGATGAGTTAAATGCGGTACAAGACATCGGACGAGGGTGTGGCACGGATGATAAGGAACCAAAAGAATACCCAACAGAAGCAATACCACCATCACTTGGGATCAGGTGGCTACAAGAGTGCCATTGCTATGTGGGAAAGAATCGAACATGAGATTCTTGTCAAGGGGATCGAACCAAAATTAATCAACTGGCCTAAGCGCACCAAGTATTGGTTTTTCGGTCATAGAGGAACCCTGGACCTAGAGACTGGAAAGGTAGTGTATGGCGAAAGACTTCAAAGAGCAGCAGAGAGATTGGCTTATGCTCGAGGCTTGGTTCAAACCGGCAGGTGGGAGCCGAACAGAGATAAGGATGAGTTGACATACGCCCTAGAGAGTGCTGAACACAGTGGGTGAACGAGAGGGTATGGGGAGGTGTCGTGGGAGCATGCCTTCCCTAAAGACAAAGCGACCTATAAAAGCCGCTAGAGAAAGAAGGACGAGGAGGCAGAGCGGATGCGAAGGATGGAGGAAATTGTTCTTAAGTCACGTGAAGCGGCTCGTCAAGCAGTAGAGCAAGAAAAAGCACTTGAAGCGAGAATGAACGAGGAAATCAAAAGGCAAATGCAGATGGCAGTAAGTTCCATCCAGGGCAGCGCTACAGTCAACATCAGCCCCCCTGGTCAGTTGAAAAGCAGTTGCGCTTTCACGGAGGTGCCAATGATTCAAGATGATGACCCAGGGCAGCGCTTCCCCGTGGATGACATCACTGAACCTCTCACAACATGTGAGCTGCACATTCCACAGGGAAATGCCACAGTCATGGTGGCTATCGGTGTTGTGTCTCCTATCGACCCTACAAAGATACCAAAATGCCATGGGGCAATAATACCACCTGGATTTGCTAGCGTCTCGGTGGATAGAGTTGTCAAAGGTTTTAGCAATGTGCATCTTGAAATTGAAGGAGGTGATGGGGAGAAGACTTTAGGAGAAGCGAAGAAGACATTCATTTGTTGGTGCAAGCGCTATATCATTATTCCTGGAGCGTCACCTCATCAACCTAACCCTAGGTGCGGATGAAAGTGAACAAAACATTTTTTTCACTAACTTTGTATTGGCTTAAGGCGGTTTACTCATACCTCATTGTTTTCACAGTAGGACCTCCGCCAACCTAAGTCTAATTATCCATTCACCGGTTGGTCACAGTGCTGCAGGCGGTGACGATGCAATGGAAGACACGGCTGCATTCCCACCTCTCCGTGCACGGTCTCCAATGCCGAAACCGGCCCCGTTGTCTCCACGGGAGGCTCCAACGCCGACACCGCCCGCCCCATCGCCTCCACGGCGGGCTCCAATGCCGACACCGCCCGCTGCCCCATCGCCTCCACGGCGGGCTCCAACGCCGACATCGCCCGCCACCCTATCGCCTCCACGGCGGGCTCCAACGCCGACACCGCCCGCCCCATTGCCAAAGAAGAGGCCCACCACATAAATGAAGGCTTTGGCCCCACCACTGCCGAAGAAGAAGAAGAAGAAAGCCTCAGAAAAAACAAGTCATCATTCCTCAGAAATTGTCCTATGAGAAGACTGACGCCAAACTAGATGCTTCGGTAAAGTCAGATGTGGACAGTTTCTTCAAAAAACTAAAGGCCGAAAGAGAAGCCAAGCGACACCCTGAAAAGCCGTACTTGTTGTTACGCCCAGAAGTTCTAAAGAAAAAGGTGGACGCTCACCAGAAAAAGGTACATGAAGCTCGTAATAAGAAATCGCCACTATCGGACTATGATCGCACTCTCACCAAGTCAATTGACGAGGAGAAAAAGAAAAGGAAAAGAGCACATACGGGTGTCGCACAGCTCGGGAAACAATCACAGCAATCAGTGCCCCCGCTAGTTATTGGGAATCAATATGGTTCAAACTTGAACGTGCTAGACCAGTTACCTCCAGATGTAGATTTAGATCATCTTGATGAATTTTTCGTGGAAACTGGTCTAAGCTTGACCCAAGTGCTCGGTGGAGCCATCGAAAGTGCTTCAATAGTTGATCATTGGATGAAGCAATATGTATATGGCAAGAGTCTATACAACCCTGCGGCCCTCAGGGAACTTGGTACGCAAATGTACTTGCTAAACTAGTGGTACATCGCGGCGTGTCGCAGAAAAGGGGATGAATGGATTTGCGTCAGAATTAGAGACCATTATTACTTTCGTGGCGATGAAATTATACTTGTTCAGTTTAATGAGTTATACCAGCTATGCCACATGAACGCTCTAGACAAATCTCTCATCAGCTGCTTTTGTCTGTAAGTGATTCTTCCTTTTAATAATATTACTCTAATATATATATGTACAGTGAATTATCCTCACTAGCTAACATGTCTATACATATGCAGAGACATGATGAGAGACCTCAGACTTAGAAACAACAAGGAGATTGGTTTTATTGATCCATATATCATATTCAAGGACCCAAAGACTCCTTATGATAAGTGGAAACCTCAAGTGGAGAGGAATCTCCGGAGGTTCTTGATCAACCAAAAGAACAAAAGATATATACTCTTCCCCTACAACTTTCAGTGAGTGTTGTTATCGTGTGCACATTTTATTTTACTTACTCAATTCAGCATAAAGATATATATATTGACCGTATAAACAAATGCAGCTTTCACTGGATACTGATTGTCTTCGATCTCCCCAATAGTCATTTGAACATCTATGACTCGTTGAGAAAACCGTAGGGAGATTACCAAGAAATAATAGACATTATCCAGAGGTAACTTCGATCTTTAAATACTGATTCCTACTCTTTAACTCTGCAGTAGTTAATTAACGATCCAATTATTGGGCAGGGTTTAGACTTGGTTCGTTCAAAACACCGTCCGGATCTGAAAGCGCCACTTCCTGATCCTATCCGAGAGCCTGTAAGTTATACTAGCTCCCCGCATATTTACCTTAGCATGCTTCTGCAGACATGCCGGATGATGAGAGTAATCTTTTTATATCGTACAGTGGGTTCTGCGACAACCACTAGGCAACAATTTGTGTGGATACTACGTTTGCGAGTTCCTCACGGCGTATGCAAAAAGAACTCCTCTAGAGAATATGAAAGTACGTTACATGTATATATAACAAATACATTTTATTTATTTGTTGCTATTAAATAAACCTTATGTATATTAATACTTTTTCCTTTAATGAAAATTGAAGGAGACAATGTTGAAGCAACAGGTGTTGGATATGGTCCGCCTCAAAGGAATTCAAGAGACAATCGCAGGATTTTTTAATGAGCATGTCCTCAAGGCCGGCACCAAGTTCTACTTTAACCAAAATGAACCAATGAAGCCAAACCAAGACGAACATTTGTATGATATTTAAGTGGCGACAATATTTGTGTTGTAATACCAAGGACGCATGGATAATGTTTATAAATTTTATGTGCATAAATATATATTATACATATGTAATATATATAGTTTCATAGTTTATTTGTGTGTAATGCTCGAAACTATATAAATTATAGGTGCGCGTATACATATATTAGTAGCGAAGAATACGCATTTGAAAACCTAATGTAATTGTAATAAAACCAAAATCAATAATGAATTGAACTGAAAAAAAAAAAAAAGAGAACCTTTAGTCGGTTGGTACCAACCGGGACTAAAAGGACTAGGCCCGCGGCGCAGGCTGGAGCACCTTTTAGTCCCGGTTGGTAACACCAACCGGGATTAAAGGTTTGGTTTTAGTCCCGGGCCTTGGAGCCAGGACTAAAGGTGGGACATTTAGTCCCAAATGCTTAGTCCCGGCTCCCTATCCAGGACTAGAGGCCATTTTCGCCCGGGACAAAAGGCCAGTCGTGTAGCAGAGAGACGTTTGGTAGGGAAAGTTTATACTAAATTTTGAATATCAAAATACCTGGTGAAGCCTATCTCACTAGGAGAAGTTACAAATTTTAGATGTGAATGACGTCCCCAAGAAAGAGAAAGAATGAATCAATGAATATTATTGTTGCTATAGTGTAGTACTTTACACGTCAGCTAGCGATTTATTTAGGGATATTGTTGGGACGCCCGGCCCTTACAATTGGACCACCTAACCAATAGAAATAAAATATATATCCCTAAAAAAATAGAAATAGAATATGTATCAAACTTGATGATAATCGGAGTACTTGACAATTCGCCACCTAACCAACAAAAATGTAATTTGCATCGAGATTAATGAGTTGGATACGTGACAATTTAGACACCTAACCAACAAAAAAAGTACAGATTTTTCTTCAAAAAAAAGAGTACAAATTGCATATAGTGTGCACAAGTTGAATGCCTCAGACACAACTACTGCTACTAGACTATGCAACTTATTACACGCACAGTACTGCGACACGTTAGTGTTCGGGTGAAGCATGTGAAGATTTTTCGACCTTGTTTGAACACATTATTTATTAATTTTTATTAAGTGGAAGCAAACCAATACAAAAGCCACAAGTAAGCCTGGAATTATCAAGAGAAATAAGTAAGAAAAAGAGTAAATATACCAGCGACCCTCAAATTTTTAAATCCGTGTTATATTGGGTGTCCACAGAATTTAAAAATATATTGGATGCACCAAATCTATGCTAGCCACATGGGGACCACTACTACAAAATTGATTTTACATGACACTGTCCAAATATTAACCGTGGTGTTTACAAAATCCAACTGCCACGGTTAATACGGTTGGAAATCACCCGCCACCAAAAATATATTTACCATGGCGGTCGCACAATAAAGCCCGCCACCAAAAATACAGAGGCCCAAACCAGCCCAAAAGGCCCGTTAATAAGGTTCCATATATATAGGGAGTTCGGGTTTGGGGATCCCCACGCACTCTCTCCTCTCTTAGAACTCCCGCCTCTCCTCTCCTCTCCTTTCCTCTGTCTCCGCATGAATATGATGGCGGTGTGGTGCGGCTCATCCGGGCTAGGCGCGGCGGCCTCACCATCCCGGCGCTGCACGGCTCAGCCTGGCCAGCGGCAGCCTCACCGGTGCGGCGTGGCAGTCTCACCGGCGCGGTGCGGCTCGGCAGGGCGAGGCGCGGTGGCCTCACCCGGCCCAGTGCGGCACGGCTCACCTGGCCGATGCACGGCGACCTCACCCATGCGGTGCGGGATAGCTGGATCCGGCGGCGGCAGGCGCCATCCCTCTCCCACGACGAGATCCAGCGGCGGCGGGTTCCTTCCCCTCTCCCACGACGAAATCTGGCGGCAGCGGGTTCCCTTCCCTCTCCCACGACGAGATCCAGCGGTGGCGGACTCCCTCACCTCTCCCATGACTGGATCCGGCGGCAGTGGGCTCCCTCCCCTCTCCCAAGGCTCGACGGCGGCAGCCTTCCTCCCTCTCCCACGGATTTAGCCGTCATGGAGGTGCTGGATCCCACGGTGGCAGCTCCAACGGCGGTGCTGGAGGTGCTGGATCTGCATGGAGGCGGCGGCGTGCTGCTCCACCACGATGGGCTCGATTGGGTTCAATAACTGGCTCGATTCGGCTCACTGTATTTTTTTATTTTTTAAATCTATTAACCGTGGCGACGAAACCCACCCGCCACCGTTAATCGCCCATTAACGGTGACCTATGCTCGGTGGCGGTTGAGAAAACTGCCACTGTTAATCTATTTTAACCGCCACCAAAAAGATTTCTGCAGTAGTAGTGGACATCTTTTGCTATCACCGGAGCCTCAATGGGTAACTGTCCTCTTCCATTTATGTGGGCTGTACCGACAATGCTAGACACAGATTGACGCATTCACGGGTCTAGAAACTGCACGGGCCAAGTCATCTTCCCCATCATTCCTGCTACTACTAAGGAGGTGTTTAGTGTCCTAATTAATTAGTGCCTCAACAGTCGATGTTTAGTCCTCCTAATTGTAGAAGCCATGGATAATTCACGAGAGAAATCTATTAAACCTAATTAATCTATCATCAGCACATGTTTACTGAACACCATATTATTAAATAATAGACTAATTAGGCTTAATAGATTCATCCTGCAAATTGGCCTCATCTTTGCAATTAGTTTTATAATCATCCTATGTTTAATACTCCACACTAATATCCAAGCATTTGATGTGAAAGGGACTAAACAGTCACCCCTGGATCTAAAGGGGACCAGCTTAGAATATTCTACTTTTTTGGCTGCTAAACTAGCTAACAATCCATCTCTTTTTTGCCTTAAACAAGATGGCTACCTAGTTGCTACCTTCCTTGGTCTCTGCCCGCCATCCCAATATTTGTTTTATCGTTGCAACCAAGAAACAACGAGCCGCTGCTTTTCACATCGCCGCCTGGTAGGTATTATAAGTCTAAGTACGTTTTGGCTGCTAAACTAGCTAACAATCCATCTCTCTTTTTTTAGGCCAATCATACTACTACCCCCCACACACCTCAATTTTTTTATTTTTAATTTGTAATAATTGATCTGATTCTCTTGATCTTAAGAGATGAAGCCGGACTCGTTTCCTTTATCAAAAGAAAGGCACCAACCTCCGTGCTCCATTGCTCAGTGTACTCACTTGCTAGTTCCAGGCTATAGCCGTCCCAATTCGATTCCCCTGCATTCTGGTTTCCTGCGCAATATAATATCCTCAACAAACAGTCCACTCCCTCCCCCGGTGTTTGAACTATTTATGCATGAAATACCAGCTCGGTATGCATCGCCGCTAGGTAGGTATCATAAGTCTGAGTTAGTTTTGGCTGCTAAGGGCATATTTGGTTTCTCCAGGCCAATGTTTTGTCCTATCATATCGAATCTTTAGACACATGCATGGAGTATTAAATATAGATTAAAAAATAACTAATTATATAGATTGTGATAATTTTACGAGACAAATTTTTTAAACCTAATTAGTCAATGATTTGACAATGTGGTGATACAGTAAACATATGCTAATGACTAATTAATTATACTTAAAAAATTTATCTCGTGGTTTCCTGATGAGTTTTGTAATTTGTTTTTTTATTAGTATCCAAAAATCCTCCTGACATCCTATATATCATCCGATGTGACACAGACAAACAATCCATCCGTTTGTTTTTAGGGCCAATCATAATATATACTACTCCATGGACTTCAATTTTTTTTATTTTTAGTTTGTAATATAATTAGTTTGATTCTCTTGAGCCTAAGAGATGAAGCCGGACTCATTTCCTTTATCTAAAAAATAGAATGCGTGTTTTGTGCTGGCTACTGAATATACTCGATCTCTCTCTATATATGATCATCTTTCTTCCCAACACGCATCACACATAACCATGGCCGCAGTGAGAGTGAGCTTTCGTCCCTCCTTCCTCGTCTTGTCCTCTTGCCTCTACTGCTGCTTCTTGATTCTGGCGGCCATCCATTTCCGTCGCGCTAGCTCGCTCTCCTTCAACCTTAGCTTTTACCCCACCCCAAAGCCCAGCCGCTGATCTCAATCGGTTGGTAATTAATCTGCACAGGCGACGCGTCCGTCACTCCAGATGCCAGCCTCTGCGTTGATAGAACCAATATTACATCTAGCAGTAGATCCAGTAGGGTACAATATCCATTGCAGTGTGTAAATCGAGTTCCTAGAACAACTTCTACTGGAGATCCGAGAGGGAGAGGGGTCTAGGGTTTCGTTACCAAAGTCGACGGGAGGAGTTGCAGTACCCAGTAGCGCCACAGACGTGGATGACGTGACGTTCACCATGGTCACGGATGCAGCGGCGTCGGCAGCGGCCTGGGGAAGAGGAACGACGTCGTCGGTGTCCTGCAGTGACGAGGAACGGCGGCGGCAGAGCTTCCCGTCGCTGGCTGCGCGCCCTCTCTGATCGGATTAGGGCTGTCGGTGGGGAGGGGCGGCTCGCGGTGAACCTCGTCCTGTGAGCCACTGGCCCCCACCTCTATTTATAAGCGCAGTGCGACGGGAGCCCACCAGCCATAAATGGGCTGGACACCCCCGATCAGAGCGCGAGGTCAAGGCCCGTTGGCCGTTAGGCCAAACGGTGAAAGGAGATCAACCTAACAAGCGTGACACCAAACGAAAGGGTTGACCACAGCCGGAGATACAGCACCGGCCGTGCCACGTACGCGCAGCCAGTGCTGCTATGGGACGCGGCTACCGGCGAGATGGCCAGCTTCAATACTACCTTCGAGTTCCGGATCAATCTGTACACGAGAACGTATCCGGGCGACGGCGACGGGATGGCCTTCTTCCTCGGGCATGTCGGGTCAAGCATCCCCGTCGACGCCTCGGGGGGCAGCTTGGGCCTTCTCCCGCACTACGCCAACGGCACCGGCGACAACAACATCGTCGCCGTCGAGTTCGACACCTTTCAGAATCTGGACAATGCTGATATCAGCAGCAGCCATGTAGGCATCGACGTGAACTCCCTCAACTCCACAGCATCCACGGACACCACCTCGCCCACCAGGAACCTCACGTCCGGTTACAAGATGATGGCGACCGTGACGTACGAGAACGTCACCAGGTTTCTGGCCGTCAAGCTCAACATCAACGACGACACGTCCTACTTCGT
>JADLZL010007854.1:0-90359 GCA_015844335.1 Chrysopogon serrulatus
GGCCACGAGTTGGCTCGCCATGACCATTGGGCTTTCACCTTTTCCCTCTTTCTCTTACTTTTTCCCCAAACCACCTCGCTATGCTCTTTACATGCATAGACCATAGCATTCCTTCTGACCTAGCGGTGACAACCGCGATCGCTATGGACCTTAGGGAATAGCATTATGCTGCCCCTATTAGCACGGAGGTCGTGGTGCCCCTACGAGATGGCGCGTGAGCTGTGGAACTGCGCAAGACTTAGGTCTCCTTTCTTCGACCACCGGCTCCATTACCATGACGGGTAGGTGAGGGGAAGCACGGGACCATTCTACTCTTTTGCTCACCTTCTCGATTTTCCGCTTAATCCAATAGGGGCGCTGGATCGATCTCTTGTTCCACCACCTTCGATCGCTGACTCATCGCCATGTCACGTGGACCGAAGCGCCGTGGAGACGAGAGTCTCCTTTTTCTCGCTTATCTGTGTTGATTAGTGTTCTATTTGCTTCTTTGTTCTATTCCTTTGATTTCGGACGTCGATCGCAATGCGGGTGAATTCAAAGATTGGACCTCGTTTTCCCTCTTTGGTTCTTTTCGTGCTTAAGCCCTAGGCATGCTTGTACCCTTATTACGACCCTAGCATTCCTTGGGTCTCAGCGGTGACAAACTGCACTCAGCTAAGACCATGGGGAATGTTTTTAAGTGCATTGAGTACACACCTTGGTTGGGTGTACCCTACTAGCGGAGAGAGGGGTCTCGGCGGCTCTTTTGTGCGGCGGCGCCTCTCCAGGTGCCTCTCTGCTGCGTGGCGTGTGCATTGGAGGGAGTGGGCCAAGCTCCCGCTCTTTTTCTACTTCTTTCCCCACTCTGCCTCTCGTACCGATCCTGCCTCGACTATGATGATTGGATCAAAAGGCGGGCTATCTTCTTCAGTTAAGCGAAGCTTATGGTCTATGTCTTATTCTTTGGACCACGTGCTTGAGTCGACCCGGACGTCGACCGTTGGAGGCATCACCAAGGATGAGGCGCCGTGTCATGGACATGCTCTAGCTAATCCTCTCTTCTACTCTTCCCACAGTACAGTGCTTTTACTACCACTTCCCGGCTCGACGTTGTTGTGTCGTGCAGGGTCCGGGAGGACCTGTGGCCGGCTCCTCCGCCGTTTGTGATTTCCAATCTCTTTGTTACCGCTTCATCAGGCTACCATGACGAGATGATAAAGCTAGGAGCCTCGTAGACCAAGTCACCAGCCCTCCTGCTCGTGTTAATTGCTCTTACTCCGATCTTTATGTAGTAGTTGTGACTTGTAGGTTAAAAGGCCACAGGGCCAAACCTCGTTGTTCCTCCTTTTCCTCTGCTTGTGATCCTCCAGTCCCCCGCCAATTTCCATGACGCTCGGACTGAGGCCACAAGTCGTAGTGTTTGTTTAAGACAAGTGATCAAGGCCTCTTCTCTGAGCCGCACAGGTCGACATGGCTGACCCTGGGACGTATTGGCTATTCGAGGCCCTCGATCCGAGCTTATGCTTAACAACCAACCACTTGTTTGTTTGGCTTGGGAATGGACTTTCTCAGTGGGGGGCTAAGCCTTTGGAGTTTAATTGGGGTTATCTAATTCCTTTTTTTATATCTTATTTCCTTTTTGGGGAGTATTGGATTTTGGTTGGGGATTGATTTGCTCCTTTACCTTTTTTGTCGCTATCACCGGAGGTAGTTACATGATGATGATGGATGGAGAAGACCTACAAAGCCGAGAAAGCATGAGGACAATTAATGGATATGGATGGCGATGATTTTATAAGCAGTGCCCGTCCACCCAACCTCGTAGAATCCTAGACATGCAATATATAGGCGCTTCAGTGATGCTTTACTCTATGCAAATAATTGTGATAAGGATGCATGGTAGATTGCTTGATAAGCCATTACACTTGACGCCAACACTTTCCCTGCTAGGATAAGATGCTCGCCTACTTCATGATGCTACACACCTCTTTATATGTTGAAGGCACGTGGTCTTAGTAGAATTGAAAGCTGGGTTAACATGGAAGAGATCTTGGCGTGTGTCTTGGGTGTGAGTGGTGAGGTTGTGTCCAGCTGGGCGGGATCTCTGACGAGTCGGGGGGACAAGTCTTGCGGTGTGGAGTGTGATCTGCGGAGCTCCCTATGTGAGAGAGTACTGTGGCGGGTACATGTGATGTGAAGGTTAGGGAGGTGTCTTTGTGGGGGCCCGAGATCACCGAGGAGCGGGAAGGGAGTCCCGAGGCGCGAGGCGTCGGGCCCCATGGTGAAATGTCTGTCTAGTCACCCCTAAGGACCTGGTATGTCTTGAGAACCGGTTCATAGGACGCCACACACACCACTGGTTCGATGGGTAGGGAAAGCGACTTGTGTTAGCTGGCCCCTCGCCATTACTACTAGGTTGATAGGTGATAGTGTAGGGAGGCGGCAGTTTGAGACCCACACCCTCCTAAGACAGCGTGGAACCCTTAGGGGATCGGTACCACGTCTCTCACGGTCTCCCGGTGATCTTGGGTGGATCTCGGGGTGCTTAATTTGAGGTGGTAGGGTGGCATGGGGCGGTTAGGCGGCCTTTGGTGTCAAGCCCCCAAGCAGGGCATCGTCGATGATGGTGATCTTGTGGGTTCGGTGTACACGCTCCAAGCAGAGTTGATCGATCTATACGTATAGCCGTGTCCACGGTCATGGACATTCCTATGATCTACGCTTCACTTGACTAGTGAGAGGTGTCCTTCTTTTCTCTCCCCCGGATGTGTTTGGATTCCGGCTTAGGCCGTTGAGGCAAGGAGGAGGGAGTCTTCCTTGCCGACAAGAGAGTGAGAGTGTGGTGAGATGTGGATGTGGATGTGGATGGGATGGATGGATGTGGATGAGATGGGTTAAAACTTGATGAACTACATTTATATTTATATTTGATTTTGCATAGGAAAACTACAGCCAAATGTAGGCCTTTTCCTCTACCCCTTACATTCCACTTACCACATAGCAAAGCAAAGCATAGGGTGGGAGCCATCGGCCGATTACAAAATAAATCTTGATTGAGTTGAGCAGGTTTGGTACCGAGGAGAACTCACGACAACAATGGAGCTGGAAGGATTAGGTGGTCTCGTTCCTACACTCAAGTTTGGTTATGAGATCTAGTCTACGCCCGCCGATACTCTACCCCAACTCGATGATTCTTCGTGAAGGAGGAGCCTTCACCGCTATGACGCTACGTCTACTCTGATGTTGATACGTGTGTGTGTTTATCGCTAGAATACGATGTACCTAGGTGTGTTGCAAGCGTTGTAATACTCTGTAACTTGTACCTTTTCACGATGTATGAACGTGGTATCAACTGTGAATGATGTACTCGTGATTTTCCCTTTGAGGAAATCGCGGATCGTTCGTTTGGTATCGTGAGCCATACTTATTTGTAGAAACGAGACACTAGGACCCAAACACTAGTACGAAGCCAACAATCCCTATCTGTTATAGGAGATAGTAGTGAAAACTGTTGTTTCTCCCTTTGCCATGAGTTGCTTCTTCGGCCGCCATGATATGAGAAAATGACCCTTAGAAATCCTCCCTACTTCTGCCCACGCTAGATCGGTAGATGTGTGAGACTTTGAAGGCATAGGAGTCGCCTCAAGTCAACACTATACATATAAGAGTTGTAATGCTGCCTGATTGTGCGGATCTTGTGTTGTTATGCTTGTTATGCTTCTTAATTGTCATTGTGTAGAATCCATAGTTTATTTTATATGTGACTCAGGAAGCTTTGGGTAATCTAGCCCTCTAAAACCTAAGCCAAACTTTGTGGATTGGAATTAGGAAGTCGGTGCATCAAATTTTGTCAACCTTCCTTCAAAAATGGTTTTCTAGTCTTTCGAACCAATCTTCTCTTCCGAACTTCCCCTTTACCTTCAAAAGCCCTTATTCAAAAAAAAGAGTGATTTTATCTCAAAAGCAAAAGTTTCAAAAAAAGTTTTAAAAACATTCTTCTTTTGGAAGAAAATGGTTTTAGCTTCTATCTCAAAACCCCTTTTGATCTCAAAGGTTGTCTTCAAAAGTGGGGAAAATGGGCCTCTTTTTTCAAAAGCGTGCTTGGGATTCACTTTCAAGGGCAAGACCTTGTTTCCAATCAACAAAAACGATTTCAAAATCAAGGATCCTTTGACTCCATTTTGATTTGAAAGGTTTTGTTTTCACTTAATGACCCAAACTTCTCTTTTCGAAAGCAACCATCTCTCGATTTCAAGTGTTTTCTACGGCCGACTTTATAAAAACAAAATTTCTTTGAAAAGATTTTTGTTGCCAACGTTTCAAAAGTACTCTTGCACATCAAAATGTGCTCTTGAATCCGATTTCAAATGGTGTTTTCAAAAAAAGGGGGATCTATTTGTGCAAAAGTTTTACCATCTAATTTGAAAAAAAATGATGATTTCAAACCAATTAAAAAAAGTTTGAAACCCCCATGTGCTTGGTGACTTTAAAAAAAACTTCGATTTGAAAATGCTTTCTAAATAGTTTACAAAAGACTTTATCTTTAAAACCCCTTCTCTCCCTCGGGTTTGAGGTATTGGGATATTGTGGTAGCTTATTTGGGGATGAGCCACGATCTTGAGCTATGGTGCCGCTGAAACTTGGGGCTCCATGTGTGAGGCCTCCACATGGCTTCGCCGAGCGTATCTTTGGTATCAAGGAAAGTGATCGTGACCACCCTACCTGGGGCACCACATCCCACCTTGAGTCTCGAACTCACCCTTCTCTTCAAAAAAAAAATTTGATAATGAAAATAAAATCTTTCAAATGAAGTTTTGTTTCCACAAACTCGTTTTATTTTGAAATTATTTTGGATTTTGTAAATTCTCTTCTCAACACTCTATTTTTGTTTTAAAAGCGCATTCAAGACCTTTTGCCGAGGGCAAACCCGATTTTAGTAAAACCCCTCCTTCTCAAAAAAAAAACCAAGTTTGAAAAGTTTTGGGTTATAAAAAAAATTGCCTTCAAAATCTCTACCTTTAATTCAAAGGTTTCAAAAATTTTTGACCCCATTTCAAAAACGTTTGGAAAAGTTCTTTCCCTTCAAAATAATTTCCCACCAAGGCATTTATGAAGCCCTTCTCAAAAAGTCATTTAAAATGTGTACAAAATGGAAAATGATTCATGTTTCCAGTTTTCAAAAAGTGTTTGAAAAGGGTATTTCAAAACCCTTCGCTTTCCCCTCAAATGGTGTTTTTGAAAAAGAATTTACGAAAACCCTGATTTAAAAAGCTTTTCGAAAGGCCTCACGAATGATAAAATATTTTGGTTTCCAATTTCAAAAGGTTAAGCTAATGATTCGTTTCGAAACGGACTTTCTTCAAAAGTTTTGGTTTTCAAATAAAGGACTATTTCCACTCCTTTACGAAACCTTTGGAAAAAAAAATTGTGTCTTTCTTTCTAGTTTTCAACTTGCTTTCCAGAAAAATTCTGATTTGTGAAAAGCCTTTCCAAATGTATCTTGAACTTGCTCTATGACGAGCTTACAAAGAGTCTTGATTTCAAAAAGAGTTTTGAAAACATCCTTGTTACAAAAAAATTGAACAAACAAAAAAGTATTTTCGCGTTCTCCTTGAGATGCTTCCCTCCATTCAAAAGCTATTTGCAAAATGCTTTCTCCAAAGCCCTACCTTCAAAACTCCTTTTCAAAAGAAGATTCCCTTCGCAAAACTTGGTGCATTGATGCAAGTGGAATGTGGTAAGAGCCACCAAGCCTAGACAACACTTGAATCTCGGGGGACGAGATTCCGTAAGGGGGTAGTTCAGAACATTCAGGTTTTCCGAACACCAAAAACCCGAACTTTCAAAAATTTTTCTTGCAACGTGTGGTGCATATAGTAACTAGGTTAAATTTAGGTCGAATGTGAGAAGAGTTTGCAAGCGGAACGTTGCATTCATATAGAAATGCCTGTAGGAGTTGTCTCGGTTCTTGTGTCGGTTTGGATTTGAGTTTCGATTGGAGTTGGAGTGCACATATCCGTAGCGAACTCCGAAGCCCTTACCTCAAACCCTCCAGGAATCAATGTCATAAAGGAATTAATTCCTTTATCTCCTTTTAATCCCTCCCTTAGAGTTCATCTAATCCCCATAGCAAGTATTTCTAAAGCTCCCTTCTTAATCCATTTCAAATCCCTTTTTGGGAAAAACCCTTTTGTCATCAATAGAAAATAGAAAAGGGCAAGACCCTTCCCAGCAGCCCAACTTGCTTTCCCTCTCCCCTTCCACCCAGCCGGCCCAGCCCGACCACCCCACCTTCCCCTCCTGCTCACGGCCTGCCTCCATATCCCCATGCCGGCCCGACCCCATCGCCACAAGCCAAAGAGGCCTCCGCCACCCATCGGCTGCTAGGCCGCAGGGCCCCGCGCCCCGGGAACCCTAAGGGGCGGGGACGCTTCTCCAGGGGAAGCCGCCGCCGCACCGAGTGGGAGCCGCGCCTGCATCGACGTCCCGCGCTGGATTGGCGCCGCGTGTCCCAACGCGGCACGGACGTCGGAGATGACCGGCAGCTCCTTCAACCCTAGCGCGACGCCTACAAAAAGCTCCAGCTGCCGCCCATTCTCCTCCCTTTTCCCTAGAGCCGCCGCAGCGCCCTTCTCCTCGCTCGCGCACGCGTGCCGGCCACTGCCTCGCTCTCGGCTCGGCGCCCGGCCACGCGCCAGCCGGGCTGCCTTTGCGACTCCAGCGGGCTGCGCCACCCAGCGGCCAGCCGGCCACTGCGACGCGCGAGCCTCGCGCAGTGCTCCTGCCCTCGCGAAGCGCCAGTGCCGCTCGAGCTTCGCTCGCCGCTGCCGCCCGGCCGCGACGCCGAACGGAGTCACAGAGCCATCCACCGCCGACGTCGCTGCCTCACCCGAGCGCAGCTGCCGCGCCTTTACACCGGCCTTCACAGCGCCGACGGCGTCGCGCGAGCGCCTGCGCGTTCACCGGAAGCGATGCCGCACCGTCTGCGTTCCTCCGGGTAGGGATCTTTGTGGGCGTCGGCATCCTTTCCACCGCCCAGCCGCGGCGCCGTTCGAGTTTCGCCATCCATCTCGCTAATGGCGTCGCGCAGCCACAACAAACGCCCGAGCCCCGCCCGAGCCGGCCTCGCCCGTCTCCCGCCATGCCGGACCGCGCCCGGCTCGCCGCCCAGCGCCCGTTGCCTCAGCGTCGCGCGGGGTTCGGCGTCGTCCCGCCGAAAGCACGCCACCACCTTTAGGCGGACGGCGGCGCGTCAAAGACGTTTACGCCAGGCCTCCACCTCGCTGCCGTCCCACGCCGTCGCCTTTGCTCCTCGGCTTTCGCCCCTTTCGCCCGGCGGTTCTGCCGCCCCGCAACCCTCCTACTCCGCCTAGCCGCCGGCCATCTGCGCCCCCCTTTGGCTGGCGCGGGCTGGCCCTAACCCGCGAGGGGCTGGCCAGGATGGCCCCTTCTTTATTTGGCAGCCGCAGTTGAGCACTTTGCTGCTGCAAGGCATCACAGCCACCCCACCAGAGTTCTTCCACCGCCCGGTGAGCCTCCCCGTCACCCAAGCCCCCACCTTTCTCCTATTTTTCGTGTTCCCGACCGAGACCGGCCTTCGTGCCGTTGTTTCTCCTCCCAGAGGACCTTCTCGGCGTCACCGCGCCATCTGCCGAGCCGACCACCTCCCGGCCACCCACCGCCACCAGCGGCCAGCCATGGCCACAGCTGGCCAGGCTGCAGCCACCTGTGGCCACCAGCAGCAGGCCAGGGCCAGCCACAGCCAGTTACAGCTGGCCAGAGCTGGCCAGACTTGGCTGCAGGTTGGCCTCGGCTGGCCACAGCCGGCCGGAGGTGGCCAAACGTGGCTATAGCAGGCCACGGCTGACTGCTGCCCTCCTGGCATTTCCGACACCGCTCCGTGAAGCCCCTGCCAGCCTTGCCCCTCTCCATCGACAAGGTCGAACCTTGAAACCCCGCCGACGCCGTCCTCGACGTCGGCAACACTTTCGCTTTTTACTCATATGCACCAATGTCGCATTATATATTTATATCTGCCTATCTATGCCTGTGTCGTGCCTTCGCGCCGGTCTATATCTCTTGTGCTATGGAAATGTGCTACTCTGTGTGGATGTTGTCTTGTGTTGGGTTCGTGTGCTGTGTGGAGTATATCTGAGGACCGAGCCTTCGAGCCGGCAGAGAGAGCGACGTGTCCGAACGTGCGATCCCGCTATGGTCGTAACGCCGAACGCGATCCCTCCCTCTATGTATTTTGGTTGACCCCGTGGAACCACGTAGCGATCTTGATTCGACCCTAGGACATGGTCACGGTGGACTCAACGTCGGTGCGGATATCACCCGTAGCGATGGCTCGCCCACGACCTAGCCTACGGGTAAACGAATCGGGAAATGACCATCGCGGAACCAATGGGAGTCGACTTGTTCAAGATAGCTCGTGGCAGCGAGTTGGCTCGCCATGACCATTGGGCTTTACCTTTTTCCCCCCTTTTTCTTACTCTTTTCCCAAACCACCTCGTATGCTCGTGCCATGTAGACCATAGCATTCCTTCGGACCTAGCGGTGACAACCGCATCGCTATGGACCTTAGGAATAGCATTATGCTGCCCTATTAGCACGGAGGTCGTGGTGCCCTACGAGATGGCGTGAGCTGTGCAACCGTGCAAGACTTAGGTCTCCTTTCCTTCGACCACCGTCCATTACCATGACGGGTAGGCTGGGGAAGCACGGGACCATTCTACTCTTTTGCTCACCTTCGATTTCCGCTAATCCAAGAGGGGCGGATCGAATCTCTTGTTCCACCACCTTCGATCGGTGACTATCGCCATGTCACGTGGACCGAAGCGCCGTGGAACCGTAGTCTCCTTTTTCTCGCTTATCCGTGTTGATTAGTGTTCTTTATTTGCTTCTTGTTCTATTCCTTTGATTTTCGTCGATCGCAATGCGAAGTGAATCAAAGGAGGTGGACCTCGTTTTCCCTCTTTGGTTCTTTCGTGCTTAAGCCCTAGTATGCTTGTACCTATTAAGACCCTAGCATTCCTTGGGTTCTCGCGGTGACAACCACACCGCTAAGACCATGGGGAATGTTTTAAGTGCATTGAGTACACCTTGGTTGAGGTACCCTACTAGCGGAGAGGGCACTTTCGCTCTTTGTGCGTCGCTCCTCTCCGATGCCCCCGCCTTCTTGCCGTGGCATGTGCATTGGAAGGAGTGGGCCACTCCCGCTTTTTTCTACTTCCTTTCTTCCCCACTAGCTCGCTCTGTTTCGATCCCGTCTTGACTATGATGATTGGATCAAAGACCGGGCTATCTCTTCTAGTTAGCGAAGCTATGGTCTATGTCTTATTCTTGGACCCGTGCGAGTCGACCCGATCGACCGTTGGAGAACCATCACCAAGGATGAGACCGAGACCGTGACATGGACATGCCTAGCTAACTCTCTTTCTCTCTTCCCCTGTCGTGCTACTCTCTTCCCGGCTCCCGACGTTGTTGTGTCGTGCGGGTCCAGAGGACCTGTAGCCGCTCCTCTGTCGTTTGTGTTCCAATCTCTTTTGCTACCGCCGGCTACCATGACGGGTAAGCTAAAGAGCCTCAGAACCAAGTCACAATTCCTCTGTTCGTGTTAATTGTTCTTACTCAAATCTTATGTAGTAGTTGTGACTTGCGGGGTTAAAGGCCACAAGGGCCAAACCCTGTTGTTCCTTTTTTTCCCTTTCCCTCTTGCTTGTGATCCTCCGGCCCCCGCCAATTTCCATGACGTTCGGATTGTGAGGCCACAAGCCGTAGTGTTTGTTTAAGACAAGTTAGGATCAAGGCCTCTTCTCTTGAGCCAGACAGTGTCGACATGGTTGACCCGGGACGTATTGGCTATTCGAGGCCTCGATCCGAGCTTATGCTTAACAACCAACCACTTCTGTTTGTTTGAAGCCCGAGGAATGGACACGCTCCGTGAGGGCTAAGCCTTTTGGAGTTTAATTGGAGTTATCTAATTCCACTTATATCTTATTTCCTTTTTTGGGGAGTATTGGATTTTGGTTAGGGATTGATTGCTCTTTACCTTGTTTGTCGCTATACGGAGGTAGTTACATCGCGATGATGATGGATGGGCCGAAGACCTACGGGGGAAGCGTAAAGCATGAGGACAATTGGATATGGATGACTATGGATTGCTATAAACAGGTGCCACGTCCCACCCAACCTCGTAGAATCCTATTAGACATGCAATATATAGCTGCTAGTGCTTTACTCTATGCAAATAATTGTGATAGGATGCATGGTAGATTGCTTGATAAGCCATTACCTTGACGCAACCTTTCCCCCGCACACATTTGCTAGGATAGACGCTCGCCTACTTCATGATACTTGCTACACACTTACTCTTTACTCATACATGTTTGTGTGTGGCTAAGGCACGTGGTGCCGTAAATTGGATAACTGGGTTAACATGGAAGAGATCTTGGCGTGTGTCTTGGGTGTGAGTGGTGAGGGTTGTGTCGACTGGGCAGGATCTACGACGAGTCAGGGGACAAGTCTTGCCGGTGGAGTGTGATCTGGGCACTCCCTATGTGAGAGAGTACTGTGGCGGGTACATGTGAAGTGAGAAAGGCTCCGGGGAGGAGTGTCTTTGTGGGACGAATCCTCGGAACAGGAGGTGCCGTCGAGGCACGGGGCGTCGGGCCCCATGGTGAAGATGTCTGTCTAGTCACCCCTAAGGACCTGGTATGTCTTGAGAACCGGTTCATAGGACCCCTTCACACACCACTGCTCCTCGATGGGCGGGAAACGACTTGACGGTTAGCTGGCCCCCCCGCCATTACTACTAGGTTGATAGGTGATAGTGTAGGGAGGTACGGTGCCGAGACCCACACCCTCCTAAGACAGCGTGGAACCCTTAGGGATCCGGTACCACGCCTCACGCCTCAAAGATGCCGGTGGATCTCTGGGGTGCCCCTGCAGCTGAGTGGTAGGGTGGCATCGGGCCGTTAGGCGGCAGCTTGGTATCAGCCTAGACGAGGCATCGCCGATGATGGTGATCTTGTGGTTCCAGTGTACACGCTCTGCAGAGTTGATCGATCTATACGTATAGCCGTGTCCACGGTCATGGACATTCCTATGATCTACGCTTCACTTGACTAGTGAGAGGTGTCCTTCTTTTCTCTCCCCTGGATGTGTTTGGATTCCGGCTTAGGCCGTTGAGGCAAGGAGGAGCGGGAGTCTTCCTTGCCGACAAAGAGAGAGTGAGAGTGTGGTGAGATGTGTGGATGTGGATGTGGATGGGATGGATGGATGTGTGGATGAGATGGGTTAAAACTTGATGAACTACATTATATTTATATTTGATTTTGCATAGGAAAACTACAGCCAAATGTAGGCCTTTTCCTCTACCCTTACATTCCACTTACCACATAGCAAAGCAAAGCATAGGGTGGGAGCCGATGGGCCGCATACAAATCGCATTGATTGAGTTGAGCAGGTTTGGTACCCGAGGAGAACTACGACAACAATGGAGCTGGAAGGATTAGGTGGTCTCATTCCTACACTCAAGTTTGGTTAAGGAGATCTAGTCTACGCCCGCTGATACTCTACCCCAACTCTGATGATTCTCCGTGAAGGAGGAGCCTTCACCCGCTATGACGCTACGTCTACTCTGATGTTGATCCGTGTGTGTGTTTATCGCTAGAATACGATGTACCTAGGTGTGTTGCTAGCGTTGTAATACTCTGTAACTTGTACCTTTTCACGATGTATGAACTGTGGTATCAACTGTAAATGATGTACTCTGTGGATTTTCCCTTTGAGGAAATCGCGGGTCGTTTCAGTGACCATATTTGCCGAGTGTCGGGGTCAAGGCTCTCGGCAAAGAAGTTTTTAAAAAAAATCAGAATTATCACTTTGCCGAGTGCCCGGTGAAGGCTCTCGGCAAAGAATTTTCAAAAAAAAAAATAATTTCTTTGCCGAGTGCCCTGGTGAAGGCTCTCGGCAAAGAATTTCAAAAAAAAAAAAAAATAATTTCTTTGCCGAGTGCCCCTGGTGAAGGCTCTCGGCAAAGAATTTTCAAAAAAAAAATTAATTTCTTTGCCGAGTGCCTCAGGTGAAGGCTCTCGGCAAAGAATTTTCAAAAAAAAAATTAATTTCTTTGCCGAGTGCCCTGGGGAAGGCACTCGGCAAAAGCCACCTTGAATAACGCCGCCGTTAACTGTTACTTTTCTTTGTCGAGAGCCATTTTTTGGCACTCGGCAAAGCCTTTGCCGAGTGCCGAAAAAAGCTCTCGGCAAAGAGCCCGTTGCCGATGGAGGCTTTGCCGAGAGCTCTTTGCCGAGAGGCTACACTCGGCAAAGGCTTTGCCGAGTGTTTTTGCCCTTTGCCGAGTGTCCGAGGCACTCGGCAAAGAACTGAAATCCCGTAGTGATAAGGATGTGTTGTGCTTGTGAAATCACAGGAGTGTTATTATAAATACAAAATAACTCATCCGTACCCACAAGCTAAATCTACAGTGCAAGGCAAATAAAGAGGTAGGTCCAAATCTACTACCTAAATCTGCCTATTATAATAGATAGTGGGTCGGGTCCCAACCTATAGAAAATGAAATCATGGTGACAAAGCATGCATCCACCAAAAAGTACAGCGACAAAGTATTCATCCAAATAAGAACCATAGTGACAAAAGCATAATGACAAAGGTAGTTTTAAGTATAAATGTAGGACGTTACTTTGACTTATATCTTTTTATAATGATAGAGATGTGTAGTTTGATGCAAAATTAGAGGGTTCTTTTATAGTTTTTATAACAGGAGAGGTGGAGGTGGATAATTTATCTTTTATAATGACAAAGCTGCAATGACTATTATTGAAGATGATGATGATGATGATGATGATGATGATAGTATTGAAAATGAAAGGACATGTTTTTTATAGCTGTGAAAATTTTTAGAATATATTTTTGTCTGATGAGAATTAATATGCAGACTCCGTTAAAGCATCTAATCAGTATTCACCTAATGCATCTAAATGGCCGTCTACACATGTTTAAACTAAAATTTTGGGTTCACATATATTTTAGGCCTTAGCCACTGAATTAAATGTTTGATGAGTCAAAATGGTCAAATTGGTAAAAAAAATGGTTTAAATGAGGGCATTAAACGATGGGTGAAGGTTTCAATATCAAATCATGCATTTAAGTCACACTTTGGGAGATAAAATATGAAAGTCTAGGCGTTAGATGAATTTTTTGGGTAGGTAATATTGGGCTTGCATGTGGAGTGAAAATTTTGGTAATATTTAAAAGATGACTATGTGTAGGAGATTGTATGTGTAATTGTTTATTATCTATGTCAATATGTGAAATTATGTTTGTGCCTCAAATCGCACATAAAAATTGCATAGAAAGTATAAATTTATATTGGTATTTAAATCATCTAATCAGTCGTTTATACTGTCTAAACACTAGCTAAACTAAGGGTAGCTAGCGTGTTAAGCACATTAGATAACATTGTATCGAATCAGTAACAATAAGATAAAATTAATAAACTACAGCCATGACTCTTAAGAAGTTAATTAAATATCCTAAATAAGGTGGTACAAGCATCCATCTCCATCCTCTGTCATAACGGAGCTTGTTAAAGCAAGAACAAATTTATCTTCTTTCTGCTCCAATTTAGCTGCCAAAATAAACTCTCGATCCAAATTGAACAAATTTATCTTGCAGCTGAGAAGATTCCTTTGCAGACACTCAACGCTACGTCAAGAGCTGGAGCATGCAGCCCCTCGAGAAAATCCAATAAACAATCAGGAACGTCGTGGTGGTGTTGTCAGTCCATCGCCACCAGGGTGACGTTTTTTTTTTTTTTTGAGAGTCAATAGAGCTTTCATTCATTCATGGCAAGAGTACAATCGGTGGCTGCTTGGTTACCTAGCCAGTCCGGAATACAATCAATCCAAAGGAAAGAGTGGTCGAAGGCTGAGACGGTAGATGCACAGAAGTGCGCCACTGAATTCGCCTCTCTATTGGACCAAACAATGCGAAAATCAATAAAACTCTTGCCTAGCTCTATTATATCAAAACATAATCCTCCAACTGATGAAGCAGCGGGCTCGGCAATCTGCAGAAGCTTTGTGAGTCCCTGGCAATCAACATCAAAAATCACCCGCTCTAGCCCAAGCTCAACAGCTAACTCCAAGCCTTCCTTGACTGCAATTGCTTCAGCAGTAATCACATCCGGGATATCAGCGAACCACCTTGCTGCTCCTGCCTCCAACCGGCCATCATGGTCTCGGATCACCACCCCTACACCAGACATGTAATCTGCCTGATCAAAGCTCCCGTCTGTATTGACCTTGAACCATCCTGGCTCTGGTTTCTGCCATCTCTCCTTTGGTCGGGGCACTGCAGTCTTCGTTGGCTGCTTCAGTGAAGCCAGATTCTCCAGCAGGGTTGAGATGAACCTTGCAGCGGCTCCCGGCTCCCACACCTTCCGTCCATGCCTGCATGCGTTGCGCCCAGTCCAGAGAGCCTAGGCTCCGCAGATGACCACAGAGGCCGTCGTCTTGGGGCACACCTCTGATCTCAGGATGTCCGCAGCCCATGTGCAGGGGTGCATATTCGGCAATGCCACCCCCATCACTTTCCGCCACCAGGGTGACGTTGTGAATGGCTTGTGGTCGGCGTCAACCTCGCCATGGAAGCACCGCGCAACGCCATCCAGGAGGCAGCTTTGGATCCGATCACTGGACTAAGAAAAAATCGTGAACACAGCGCCGGTGGAAACGAGGCTCCCGTCGGTGGCATTAGGGCAATCAGATTCTGTAAACTGCATAAAGTCTTAGATAACGACTTTTTGCTTGGTCCTTGTGCTTGCACATAAAACAAAGTCAACTGATAAATGTCAGGGTTCCTGTGGCATATATGCACATGCGGCTGCTTGCATATGCTTGCCTGGGAGCCTACAAATACCACGAAATGACTTACCGTTTGAGCACCTCCAATCCACATCTTGCTTCATACAGCCATTTCTTCTATAATAAGCTGGTTGTGCGTCCACACAAACATCACATAATGGCTTTACCTGTGTCTGCTCTTAGTAAAGGGAGCCCTTGTCACTGCCATTTGTGTGGTTCTAGTGATGAGCTGGGTGGGGAAACTAGCAGAAGTGTCGCCATCCTGCGCCATGCATCGTTGCATCTCGGAATGTCCTTCCAAGTGCAACGAGAGCGCTACGACGAGAGAATGCGGGGATCCCAATGAGACAGATGGTAAGTGCCAGTCCAAATGTCTTATAGCCTGCAATCAATCGTACTGCCATAGAATAGGGATCTACCACTGCAACGACATCTGCGACAAGCAATGCGTCGATAACTGCAGGCGATCGTTGTCACACCCTACCCCTCCGTCCCAAAAAGGATGTCGTTCTCACTTCCCGGAGAAACGATTGCCGGCAATTTTTAAAAATAGTAAATAACATCGATTAGTATCACAATTAGTATTGTTGAAAAGATCTTTAGATCTAGTTTTTTAACAAATTTATTTGGAGATATAAATATTATACGTATTTTTTATAAATCGAGTTAAACTTCATGACACCGAACACCCAAAACGTCATCTATTTTGGGACGGAGGGAGTATGTATAAAGATTGCGTGAGGGCACTCACCCAAAAGTGCAACGACGACTGTGAAAAGCGATGCAAGGGCGAAAAAGTGGACAACTGAATTCTGGTGTTGCATGTACGTAATACGCGGCTAGCTGCATGGTCGATCGAATAATGTATGGGATTTATGCATATGCATTTGTCTGGGTAGTTTCTTTAATCTTTTGTACTGCATGGTAAAGTAGGAGCCCAGCTCCAGCGTGTTTTAGTTTGGGTCCTTTGCTTGTTGTGTTTTTAGTCGTTATCATGTAATCTGAATTATGCATAGCTATGTTGCGTCAAAGGCTATTAATCGCGCAACTGCACGATAATGCTAGTCATCAAGTCCTCATAAATTTCGCATGTTTCTCTTTGTAATAATTGAACTCCTATGGCTCTTCGCGTATATACATTGCTTGTGCGTGCAAGGAGTTGTGATCGCATACTTCCGAAATCTACATCTACAGCAAATGAGTAGGACCCCGTCACTAGTACACAAAGCATTTGTGTTGACGGTGTAGTTTTATTTTTTCTTGGCGGTTCTAGTTGAAGGACGCCACTGAAAATCGACACGCTGGGCCCTGACTTTAGAGCCGCCTGTGGAAAACAATCTACATTGGCGGTTCCTTAAGTGAGCCGTCGGTGTAAATGTCACCATTTACACTGGCGGTTTACTTAAGCAACCGCCAGTGAAAATGGTACCTTTTCACAGGAGGTTTTCTAAGAAAACCGCCAGTGAAAAATATCACTATTTTCACAGGCGGTTTGCTTTCGTCAACCGCCCGTGGTGTGATTCTCCTATATATACCCCCCCTTCTTCCTCTCCACTAGAATAAACAGAAGGCGTAGCCCGACCATTCTTCTATGGGAAGAGCTTTGGAGATCTAGATTTGACCAAATACAATGGGGGAGGTTTTGCTCTTGATTTCTTCGGAGGAGGTAGCTAAAAAAAGGTTAGTTTATGTGTTTCTTACCTTATTTCCACTATTCTTGATCAATCCTAGCCACTTTTTGAGATCTAGGGTTTCACCTCAAGTGAGAGAGAAGAGTAGCTAGGTTTTTTTGTTTTTTAATAATTCAAGTCACTATTTAACTAGGGTTTCACTTTTTTATCTAGAATTTAACCTTTAGAGTTTTATTAATTACTCTTATTTAATTATTTAGTTATGTTTAGTTTAATTAGCTAGTAGTGATGTTTTTAGTGGTGATTCTTTAATTAGGGTTTCATTAATGAGTCTTGCTTTAGTTTTTAGGGTTTCATCTAATAAAATGATGCTTTAAATTATTATGTTTAGTTTATTTAGTTATGTTTACTCTTATTTAATTACTAGTTTATTTGTCATATTGATGCTTGAAATTAGTTTTTATTTAATTATTTAGTTATGTTTTGTTAAATTAAATAGTGGTGATTCTTTAATTAGGGTTTTATTAATTAGTCTTGCTTTAGTTTTTAGGGTTTCATCTAATAAATTGATGCTTTAAATTATTATGTTTAGTTTATTTATTTATGTTTACTCTTATTTAATTAATAGTTTATTTATCATGTCGATGCTTGAAATTAGTTTTTTTTGTTTAATTATTTAGTTATGTTTTGTTAAATTAAGTAGTGGTGAGGCTTTAATTAGGGTTTCATTATTTAGTCTTGCTTTAGTTTTTAGGGTTCCATCTTATAAATTGATGCTTTAAATTATTATGTTTAGTTCATTTAGTTATGTTTACTCTTATTTAATTACTAGTTTATTTGTCATATTGATGCTTGAAATTAGTTTTTCTTTAATTATTTAGCTATGTTTTGTTAAATTAAGTAGTGGTGAGGCTTTAATTAGGGGTTTATTAATTAGTCTTCCTTTAGTTTTTAGGGTTTTATCTAATAAATTAATATTTTAATTATTTAGTCTTCTTTAATTATTTAGTTTTTTTTCTTTAATTATGATTTTATTAATTAATCTTGTTTTAGTTTTCTAGATATTGATGCTATAATTATTTTGTTATGTTTTGTTTAATTAAGTATTGGTGATTCTTTAATTAGGGTTTTATTAATTAGTCTTTCTTTAGTTATTATTGAGAGGCATATTTATTTAACTAGTTCTTTTAACTATATGTGATTTAGCTTTGGACGTGTATTATTTGAGATATATACAAGCGAGGAGTCATTTTCATCTATAATCCTTTGAAGGAGTTTGCTGATCATCTAAAGGTTTGTTAATAAATATCATAAAACATTCATGTCTTTTTTTTTAGGTATTACATTATTTAAATCTATTAAACTCTATAACAGGTAACGATGGACAGAGTATTCTAGATGTATAACTTAGACAGAGTAGATCCATCATATATACCTGAGGTCCGTAGGTTTATCGATGCTGCCAAAAACTATGCTTTCAGAACACAGACGAAGCACATATGTTGTCCTTGCATAGATTGCAGAAATCTTGTTGTTTTTGAAGACCCAAATCTAATTATGGCTTATCTGATCTGCCAAGAATTTATGAATGATTACTTGATTTGGACAAAGTATGGAGAGGGTAGTTCTGCGTCGTATACAACTGGAAACCCTTCCAACCTCGGCGCCAATAGTCCAGACATGCTTGTTGACAATGCATGCCAGTTCGTACACGAGACACAACACCCTTGTCCCCAGCAGAGTGAACATATTGTGCCTGATGTTCATGATGATGCAAATGTTGGAGGAACCGACGACAACAGAACTCAAGTGGAGGATGAAGACGCAGAATTCATGGCTACACAATTGCGTCGTCATACGGATCCATCAATGTTCTTCATGAAAGGTATGGAGGCCTTAGAGAAGGCAGCAGCGGAGCCATTGTACGATGAGAGTAATGGTTGTACCAAAGAGTTCACGATATTATGGTCTGTGCTTAAGTTGTTGATGTTGAAAGCTAGGTATGGATGGTCGGATGCCAGCTTCGATGCATTATTGAGTACTCTTGGAGATATGCTTCCAAAGGAGAACAAAGTGCCTGCTAACACGTACTATACAAAGAAGCTAATCAGTCCGCTTACTATGGGTGTCCAGAAGATCCACGCATGCAGAAGTCACTGTATCCTATATCGAGGTGATTACAAAGACTTAGAGAACTATCCAAATTATGGTGCAAGTCGGTACAAGACGAAAAAAGACTATCTACAAGAGGAGAATACAACTTCTGTTTCCAATGGGAAGAAGAGAAAGAAGACCCAAAAGAAGACCCAACAGAGTTCAAAACCCTGCAGCAAAGAAAACGAAGAAGAAGACTATTATGCACAGAGAAGGGTTCCTGCTATGGTGATGTGGTATCTTCCGGTAGTAGATTGTCTGAGGTGTTTGTTCATAAACCTTGAGGATGCAGAGCTTATGACCCGGCATGCTTCTGACAAGCACAAAGTAGATGGAAAGCTTCGATATCCTGCCAATGGGGAGCAATGGCAAAAATTCAATGATAACCACCCAGAATTTGCTAAGGAGACAAGAAATGTTAGGTTCGCACTTTGTACCGACGGAATGAATCCCTTTACTGAAAGGAGCAGCAAGCATAGCACGTGGCCGGTTATCCTCACCATCTACAACCTTCCTCCACACTTGTTGCAGAAGCGCAAATACCTTTTGCTAACCATTCTTATTTCTGGACCTACACAACCTGGTGTTGACATGGATGTATTCTTGGAGCCATTAATGGAGGAAATAAGAATATTATGGGATACATGTGTTGACATGTTGGACAAATACTGGAAAGAGTCATTCACACTTAGAGCAATTATTTTTGTTACGATCAACGATTATCCAGCTCTCTTTGTATTGTCAGGACAGTTCAAGGGTAAGGTCGGTTGTGTAGTATGCCTGGATGAAACCTTTTACGTGTCCCTCAGTGCATCCAATAAGATAGTGTATATGAGACATAGGCGTTTCTTATCGAAAGGACATAGGTACCGCTTAAAAAAGATGGATAGGTACTTTGACAATCATGATGAACTAAGATCCACTGCTCCATTAGGAAATAGTAAAGGTCACAGAGTGTACGAGATAGTTAAGAACATCAAGTTTGTATTTGGTGAGAAGACAAAAGATGGAAAAGCAAGAAGGGATGTGAAGCCAACAGCTGGGGCTACATTCAAGAAGATGTCAATTTTCTTCAAGTATTTGCTATATTGGAAAGAGTTTGATGTACGACACGCGGTCGATGGTATGCATATTCAGAAGAATATGTTTGAAAGCATAATTGGTACCTTGCTAGACATAAAGGGCAAGACGAAGGAAGGACTGAGTTCACGTCAGGACTTGGTCAATTTGAAGATAAAACCTGAACTTCACCCAGTTTTGCTAGATAATGGAAAGTACCACCTCCCGGCAGCAAACTACAACCAGAGCACGGATGAGAAACATGCGATGTGTGTGTGGTTGAAGAAATTAAAAGTTCCAACTGGATTCTGCTCTAACATTAAGAGCATTGTGTCAATGAAGGACCTTACACTCACCAACTATAACTCACATGATTGCCATGTGATACTGACAACTTTCCTCCCTATTGCCATCAGGGCTATAAGTCTGGTGTTCTTAAAGATGGCAATTACACGGTTGTGCTTCTTTTTTAACGAGATATCACAGAAGGTAATTGACCGCGAGCAGTTGGAGTCACTTTAAGAATTCGCAGTGGAGACAATATCACAGCTTGAGATGTATTTCCCGCCATCTTTCTTCGATAAAATGGTACACCTTGTCATGCATTTGGTGCCACAAATTCAGGCATTGGGTCCCATATATTTGCATAAGATGTAGACATATGAGCGTTTTATGTCAATACTGAATGGGTACATATCCACTCGTGCTCGTCCCAAGGCATCCATGATAGAAGGATACACTACTGAAGAGGCCATTGAGTCTAGAGGTCCATTCTGTAACAATTGCCTAAAAGATCAGATTGCAATAGGTTTGCCTCCGTCCCGACATGAGGGTAGACTATATGAGTGTGGCAGGATGGGCCAAAAATCATTCATCCCGTCAGACTATAATATTGTCCTCGAGGCGCATCATAGCGTCCTACATCAGCTCTCGATAATGGAGCCTCTGTTCAAACAACACATAGCAGAGCTAAGCGATCATAACCCTGGGCAAACAGAGGATTGGGTATCGAAAGAACACAAGCGTCGATTCACCACATGGCTAATGGAGCAGAACATTCTAAATGGAGAAATAATTGAGCAACAAACTATCAAGAGGTTGACAGTTAGACCATCTCGCCAGGTCACATCATGGCACACCTATAACATTAGTGGCTTCACGTTTTGTACCACTTCTAGGGATAAAAAGAGCATGGCACAAAACAGTGGTGTTCGTAGCGAGGCCATAGATGATTCAAATGAAAATGCTACATACTTTGGATTAGTTGAGGATATATGGGAACTAGACTATGATTCATTTAAGACGCCCGTATTTCGATGCCAATGGGTTAACGATAAACATGTCACAGTGGACAACTATGGCTTGAGAGTTTTTGATCTAAGTAAAGTAGGTTACAAGGACGATCCATGGATCCTTGCTATACGTGCTGCACAGGTGTTCTATGCCGAACAAATCCTTTCTAAGGAAGAGAAGAAAAACACTGACAAGACCAAGCATGTAGTTCTTCCTGGAAAGCAGCAAGCTTTAGGAGTTGATGGTGTAATTGACCTAGATGACTTCAACCAGTTCGGACACATGTCTCTCTTTACAGATCATCCTTCAAAGATAAGGAATGTTGAGCGTAATATCCCCAAGAATTCATTGCCATGGGTGAGCCATGATGGAGAAGGCAGAACAGTAGCTGGCTAGCTTGAATCTATTTTATATTAGTTCATGTCATGTATAACAATTTATTGGTTATAATTTGTACTTATATGTATTGCTCTTTCTTGGCATTCTTTTTCTACTTGTTTAAGTCATTTTCTTTCTATTTGTTTAAGTTCGAGTAAATAACCTACAAGAAATAACCTAAAAAATAACAAAAAAGAAATAACCTAAAAGAAATAACCAAAAGAAAATAGCCTAAAAGAAATATTCTACAATAAATAGTCTAAAGAAATAGCCTACAAAAAATATACTACAAGAAATAACCTACAAGAAATAACCGCCCGTGCAAATATTGCACTGGCGGTTGTCTTAGTATAATTTATCGGTTATAATTTGTACTCATTTATTGCTCTCTCTTGGTATTCCTTTTCTACTTGTTTAAGTCCTTTTCTTTCTACTTCTTTAAGTATAAAGTAAATAACCTATAAGAAATATCCTAAATCAAATAACCTAAAACAAATATCCTAAAAAGAAATTATTTTATTGTATATATAACATAAATAAAGTAATTGATTTTTGAAGTCATTCTAAACATTATATGTAAAAGGAATATTTTTTTTATTATCAAAGTGCATTTAATGATGAATAAGAGAATATATGTCTAAAAGTTATTTAATATACATAGCTCTTATACTATCTATATAAATAAACAGTAATATTCTAAAATAAATATTGTATAACATTATTTTTTTTTATTATCAAAGTTCATTTACATATATAACAGATTGAGAACAAGGGAAAAAACATCAGGTAAAAAAAAACAAAAAATAAAAATATTTCCAGAGGCGGTTGCCAATGTCAACCGCCCAGTGGAAATTTATTTACACCGGGCGGTCGACTATGTCAACCGCCTGTGTAAATTATTTTCACCTGGCGGTTGACATTGCCAACAGCCTGTGAAGATGATTTCTACAGGCGGTGGTCTATGTCAACCGCCTATGCTAATACCGTTCTATATATACACAAACGCGCGGGACATGAAAAATTTCAATGCGGTGGGCGTGAACACAAGCACGGGGACGCCGTCAGGCTGCCAAATTCCTCTCACCGGTGCGACTCCGACCACCGCGGCTCCATTCCTGCCGCCATCTCTTCGCCCCCACGCCACCACCGCACCTCGTGCCGCCAGGCCATCAGCTACGCCAGTGTCTTTTGCCGAGAACGCCGCTTCGCTCCGCGCATCGACGCCGCCGAGAGTACCGCCAACCGCCGGAGTATCTTCCCGCATCCACGGGAGTCTCTTCCCTTCTTCGTTTCGCCGGGCGGGCCAGGGGCAACCGGATGGCGGCAGCGGCTGCGTCCGCAGGGGTATGGCGAGCGGCGGCACGGCAGCGGCGGCTGCGGCGACGGGCGCTGGGCAGTGTAGTGCTAGGGCAGGTATGCGCAGCGCCGGGCTACCAACGGCGGCGGTGGTTGCGCCGAAGGGGCAAACGGCGGCGCGTCCGCGCCAAGGCCACCCACGGTCGGGCGGGTGCCCCTAGGGCAGGGCAGCGGGCAAGGGTTTACGGGGGGCCGGGCCCTCTTGGCCCAGCAGTGAATGGGCAGTGATTTTTTTTCTTCTTTCCATGGGTGTGACATGTGGGCCACTATTGGGCCCTATAATGGGCCCAAAGAAGGGCTTTTTTGGCATTTTTTTTTAATTATATTAGTAAATAATAAATAGCAATTGTATAGCACTTTAATTAATAGAAAAGTAATTCTATTAAATATTAATTATATTAAATAGTAATGTATTAAATAGCAATTGTTATATTATTTTCTTTTTATTATTTACTAGCAAAGATTATTGTAGTAATATTGTTTATGAAATGTTATATTATTTTTTTTTATTATTTACTAGCAAAGATTATTTTATGTAATATTGTTTATGAAATGTTATATTAAATAGCAACTTAGTATTTATTAAATGACTTAGCATTTATTAATGACAGCATTTATTAATGACTTATCATTACTAAAGTATTTAATGACTTAGTATTAATTAATGACTTACCATGTTAATGACTTAGTATTTTTAAATAACTTAGTGTATTAATGACTTAGCATTTTTTAATCACTTAGTATGTAATTGAATTTTTTTTATTGTATGTAATTAAATTTTCTTTATTGTATGTGCTAAGTACTTTCTTTGCTAAATACTTTGTATGTGTTAAGTACTTTCTTTACTAAGAACTTCGAAAATTATTGTATGTGCTAAGTACTTTCTTTACTAAGTACTCATGTTAGCTTATTGTATGTTAATATTGAATATGCATGTAATTAGGGTTTATGTTAATTGAAATTCTTTAATTACAACTTGTGTTCTATTAATTTCAGATCCTTTGTCGCGATACCCGCCCGCGAATCATCGTGCCACCGTCTTCTCATCGTTCTCCGCCGCACTCGTTTTCAGTCTCTCCTCCACGCCGCATAAGTAAATATTCGCTGCTCTTTTCTAATTAATCACTATGCTATAAATTATTCTAATGACTTAGTGAGAAGATTAGCGAAGATTAAGTTAATGACTTTGCTAAGTTAATGACTTATTATATTTGAAGTTATCGAGAAGATGACATCTCCAAAATCTAAAGACCATCAGGCAGATGACCAGCGTGCAGAGTCACCCACTAAGACTCACACACCCCTAGAGCCACAGTGAGTTTCACGGCATTATGAAGCCTTGAACTTTTTTTAACGTAAAACCCTATCAAAGTAACTGACATAGTTATTGCCATGTATAGAACGGTAAATCCTCTGGAAGAAGAAGAACATAATTTAGATGGTGACATGCTGGAAGAAGAGGAAGATGACGGCAACCGAAGTGATCCATGCCCTAGTATAGATAGACAATGTCAAAAAAGTGTTGACCCAGATTATGATCCCAATGATGAGGTATACTTAGTACATGAAAACCAATACTTCACTTCATAGTATTATATGTGCCGTTCCTTACACTCTTGAATTCCTTCGGCCAGGAGGTTTTGTCTCAAATGCGGGAGATTCTAGCGGAAGAAGAAGTGTCATCCAACGAAGCACCAGAAACAACTGAGACAACCACTTCCAAATCAAGAAAAAGGAAACAGAGTGACCGGAAACGCGGTGACCGAGGAACAAACAAGTGGCCAGAGAAGACATATATAATTCCCAACATCGGCCCAAAAGGAGAGCCTCTAGTGTCTGATGAGGTGGCTGCCAAGATACAAAATGCAATTGGTTTTTTGGTCAGGGATAAATTGGATATCACAATCCCTAGGTGGAAGGATGTGGATGCGAATAAAAGGAAAGAGCTATGGAACAAGTTTATAGAAAGGTTTATTTTCCCTACGGGGACGGACAAACTTGTGAAGGATTATTTTTTCAAGCAAATTGCAACATCATTCTGTAACTATAGATCTGAGATGAATACCAAATTTCTCAAGCATGGGTTGGACCCAACGAGCAAGTATAAGATCACCCCTGGGCAGTGGGAAGTATTCAAGACGCAGAAGAACGACCCATCTTTTAAAGCCAAGAGTGAAGCTGCTTCAGAACTTGCAAAGAGGAACAAATACCACCATCACCTTGGCACGGGTGGTTACAAGCTACATATTCCGAAATGACAGGCAGAGGAGGAGGAGCTAAAGAAACAAGGCATGTCTGTGCTATCAGAGGAAGTTGGTGAGAGGACAGCGAATTGGGTCAGAGGTAGAGGAACTAAACAAACTGCTACCGGTGTGAACTGTCCCTTAGAAATCACAGCCCCAGCTAATAAGATGTTGGAACTAGCAGTGGAGGTTAAACAAGGGAAATTGAGGCCACAAAGGGAGAGAGACATCTTGAGTCTTGGACTGGGCAACCCTGAGCATCCTGGACGTGTACGAGGCATCTCGTCAAAGATGGGATGGAAAGAAGGATTTGGTGAGTAGTGGGTGGGCATGTATAAGAAACGAGATCGATATAAGAAAGACATGAAGTAATATTTTGAGGAACAGGCTAAGGAACAATTCAAAAGCATAATGTCAGATTTTCTAACAAATCCTGATCCACAGCTGATGCAGAAGTTAGCTAGTGCAATGTCTATTCAGCAGATGAGCACACAAGGCCCACAGATGCAGCTCGTCCCAACACAACCCTTGTCTGGAGCTCAGGAGATGATTCATGCTAGGTCCGCTCAATCTCCTCCCTTTCCAGGTAGTGTGGGGTCTACGGGAAACACATACCACTATCCTATGGATGACATCAATGGGCCGACACCTTGCAAACTGCTCATACGATATGGTATGAAGCATTGTTGACGGTGGATAGCGTCAACATTTTATATATCGAAAGGCATAAAACATACATCAATATCTAGAAGGCTAGGGGTTTATCTAACAATTTCCATGAGTTTTGGTGATTTATCAATTTTTAGGGACTGAACCAGAAAACACCGAAAAATGGGCATAACTACAATTCTACATCACGGAATTATCCGAAACTCAGGAATACACCAAACTACTCTAGAAGGATCCAGAAGACATCGGAGCAAAGGAGAGGCGAGGCCACCTCCAGGTGGGGCTGGCCGACCCTACCTGCCAGGCCGACCGGCCTCCCATGAGGAGAACTCTCTCCCCCCTTCTGGAATGTTCCTCCACCGACCTTGAGGATCAATCTTAGCCCTACGTGAAGTCGGTTTGATCAAACGGCTGTCGTGCATCCCACCGAGCTATATAAGCAGAGCCAGACCTCCCCCTGGAAACCCTAGAGAGAATTCATTCCAATTCATTCAATACCTCATTCAAGTCATTCAAGGTTGAGCCAGTTGAAGATCAAGTCATCTAGAGCTTCAAGTTCTAGTTCCTCATAGCCTTCTAGTTCATAGTTTAGCATAGTTAGATCTAGATTAGAGGAAGTCAAGGCGTGTTAATCAGTCTTGGATTCTAGAAGTTGTCAAGAAGAGAAGAGTCTGCGTTCGTATGATATTTACTAGCAACATTGTGCTTCATCTTAGTTTAATTATTATGTTCATTGTCTACTTCAACACATCTAGTTTAGTTGGTTTGCTATTATATTCATGCACTGGTTCGTATAGCGCTCATCTAGTTGATCATATAGTGAGTGGCAGGCAATATGTAGACATGGTGTCTAGATCTTTTGCTTATCTGCGGATATCCCCAGTCGTGCCGAGTAGTGAGGTAGCTCGTGGGTGTGACAGACCCATTGAGTCCTTTGTAGGCCTTCCCCCGTACCGTGGATTGGTAGAGTGGGATTGTCAGGTTGAGAGGAGGTTCCTGTACTCATCTTTTCCTATACATTGCTCTGATGTGTTTGGGAACTATAGTAGTATAATTTGACAATGATTACTAGATGTACTTGCACTAGTTGATGTAGCTTTGACATATAGTTAATTACATAGGAGTTATTTCTCTATTAATTAATTAGACAACGCTAACATGATTAGAGTGCTACGATGGATTAGTATCATTAGGAGATGACTGATTAATGGCTCATTACCGTTGTCATTATTATCTTTATCATATTATTTATCTTGTGACTTACCCCCTATTATGAGTAAGTGTGTATGACATTGGTTACATCCTCTATTCAATGCATATACATGTTATCAATACTATGAGTAGCTTCTTAGCAATGCCTTCCCAGTGGTAGAATATAAATGACAACCTGGTAATACTTTAGGTAAAATGCTACAATGGTATAATTATCTGTCCGCTTGCAGAATTGTTCTTAGTTTATATTCATCTCTATTTATTTCTGCCTAGTCACATAAAATGATAAGATTTAGTATCAGAGTTTATTCCTAGCTTTACAATTAGGGATGACAACCTAGTTTCACAGTTAGGAGTAAGGGTAAAGAGGCTAGTGGCTAGTTGCTAAAGGCAAGTTAATTAGTACCAATATTTCTAGTGTCATTGCGTGGGATAGGAAATTGAGATTTATTGCAGTGACGTTAGAAGTGTCAACAAGCATTTTTGGCGCCGTTGCCGGGAAAGGCTGATAAACTTAGGAAAAGTATTGATAACATATATGCATTATGAATAAGACTGATCACCCAATTGACCTCTAACTCAAACAGGCTTACCCTTGTTCTATCTATTTGTATATCTTATGCAGGGTAATAAATGAATGAACGGATTTGCTCTCTCAGATAATTACGTTGAAGATCCAGAGAGACTCTTACGAAGAAGGAAGTTTGCTGATACGGGGGACAACTTTGAATCACCATCAAGAACACCCTCCACCGAAGCTCAATCTTCAAGGAATCAAGCTCTAACATCTGAAGGAGAAGAATTAGAAAATTTAGCACCAGCTTTTGAAGCTATGACTAAGAAGACGCTACGCGAGTTCTCTGCTCCAACAACCGCCAACATCCGCACTGGACCTAACGTCAATATTGGTGACAATGGATTTGAACTCAAGCCTGCTCTTATCACTATGGTTCAAACTAGTCAATTTTATGGAAAGGCTCATGAAGATGCAAGTGCACATTTACTACACTTTCTAGAGATTTGTAGCACCTTCACTATCAGAGGAGTATCAAGAGATGTTATTCTACTCCGCCTTTTCCCATTTTCACTTCTAGGAAAAGCAAAACAGTGGTTCTACAACAACAAGGAAACCAACACTACATGGGACAAATGCTCTACTGCTTTCCTAGCGAAGTTCTTTCCTACGGGCAAGACCAATGCTCTACGTAGGAAAATTTCAAGCTTTCATCAACAACATGATGAATCGTTCACCGAGGCATGGGAACATTTTTAAGATTATATTACAGAATGTCCTCATCATGGAATGGAGGATTGGCTACTTATACAGACCTTCTATCATGGCCTAGTCTCTAGTACCCGTGAATCCATGGATGCTGCAGCAGAAGGAGCTTTCTTGTCACTTAAGCTCGCCGATGCAACAGCACTTGTGGAGAAGATGGCCTCAAATCAGAGTTGGAATGAAGAACGTGTGCAACCCCGCAAGAGAGGAGGCATGCATCATATTAAGGAGATTAACATGGTCACTGCAAAGTTAGACCTCATAATGAAGAAGCTTGATGGCAAAAGCAACGAGAATAGAGAAGTCGTGCACATTGATGATTCCTGTATGACTTGTGAAGAATGTGGAGATATAGGTCACTTAGGAAGCAACTGCCCTACACTCCAAGAGGATGTGAACTTCATCAACAACAACACCAACTATCATCCTCAGCAAAATTAAGTATGGAATCAATCGAATCAACGGTGAAATCAACCTAATCAAGGATGGAACCAGCAAAGGCCTAACTACCAAGGTAACAACCAAGGTAACAATAATTTTAATAGCAATTTCAATCAACCACCTTTAAGAGAAGTAATTTCCAATCAGAATAAAGCTGTACAAAATTTATCTAAGAGGGTAGCATCTAATGATAAAGTGCTGGAAAATATAAATACTAAAATAGATAGTCTAACCTCTGCTATTAAGAACCAACTTAGCTTTAATAAAATGTTAGAATCACAACTAGCTCAGCTAGCAGCCGCTGTTCCACCGATCCATGAAGGTAAGATTCCTAGGCAACCTCTAGAGCCCGAAACCGCAAATCTTGTTGATGTCCGTACAGGGTACTACATAGAAGGAATGTCAGAAGGATGGAAAGATGAATCCATGCCACTTAAGAGAGGAGGTCCAGGAAGACCTGTGATTCCCATCTCTATTGGACAACACGATTTCTCTGAAGTCGTCTGTGACCTTGGTGCTAGTGTCAACATCATGCCGAAGGTAATCCTTGATCGTATTTTTCCACGGGCAACTTTGTTGTACACGAATATATGCTTGCAGCTTGCAGATCAGACAGTCAAACACCCCGAAGGAATCCTAGATGACGTATGCATACGAGTGGGACAATCATATGTTCTAGTAGACTTTGTGGTTCTAGATACCAGTAAAGATTCGAAGAGTCCTATCATCCTAGGCCACCATTCTTGAGTACTACAAAAGCAGCCATCTATGTAGACAGTGCAACAATATGTTTCACCATCAAGGGCAATGAAGAGAAATTCAGTTTCAAAGACAGGACCCTTGAAGATCCTATCAACACTTACCATCCAGAGAAGTCGATATACAGAGAAGAAGAAGTACGGAAGACCTGTCCAAAGGGAAAGAAGAAGAACAGGAGGCAAGAAGGAAAGAAAACTCAGATAGTCAAAGTAATGTAATACGCATGTGGTCGTCACTCAGCTTTGCCAGTCATAGCTAAAGATCCTGGTCTACCATCAATAGAGTGCACCATTGGACAGAGCTCTTTCTACTCAACCGTTTGCGACACTGGATCAGCAGTCAACATAATGTCAAAAGAGGTATATAATATACTATTTAATGAACCTATCGACCCTACATATATTTTGTAGCTGGCAGACAACACAACATGAATCCCGGAGGGACTAGCAAGAAACATCACGGTTAAGATCCACATCCATTCTGTCCCTACTGACTTTATGATCTTGGATATGGGAAAAGAAGATAAGACACCTATCATACTTGGAAGGCCATTCCTCAGCACCACCAAAGCTATCATCTACAATGGAACAGGCCAAGTCCACTTTCACTTCCCAGGAGAAAAGGTACGCTGTTATTTTAGAGATTATAACTCTCCTGGATTACCAGCTTTCACCAGGACCAAGAAGAGAAGCCAGCGCCACGCCTTAAGAAGAAAAGTTGAGGAGGAGAAAGCAAAAGAAAAATTAACTACAACTGAAGAACATCCACAACCAACCAAAGTATGGAAGAAAAAGGAGATCTCCTCAACCAAATCATCAACATTAGAAGAGGCAATATCTGGGTCCCCATCAGGATCCACTGAAGAACCCTCGACATAATGACCACAAGAAGTCTTGTTCGGATGACTTTAAACTCCGTGCCCTCGCCATAAGGTAACAATGGTAGTTATCTAATTACTCTAGTATATTTATTCTTTTGCATGTTTAGAAAAGAAAATAAAAATCCTTTACTGCTTTATTATAAAACCTTAAAAAGCTCCAAAGGATTAGGCTTATGGTTTACCCCGTAAGAGTATTCACTATGGTAGCAAAAAAATAAATTCTCTTTTCTTTGCATTATAAATAGAAAAGCATAAAAAAATATAAGAATCATGCTACACATTCATATCTGCTCATAAGAATAATCAATTACTCATCCGGCTCATTTGCTAACCCATTATCATTTTCGAACCTCGAGTTTTGGTTTTCTTTTTGGAGTACACTTTTACAGGACTATACTATAAAGGAGTGAGACAGAACAGTGGGTCACCGCTGCTAAGCTTACTCTAAAAGGATCATTCAAGCGAAATATGGCGAACATCTAGCTTGGGGGAGGAGCATCCCCTAGTTATCAGGTAACTATACCTATGCGATTTAGCGAGTCTGTCTTATAGTTATAAAATACCAAAAATATGTGGGCACATGAAGGTCCACGTCTGTTGAGTCTTTTAAGAGTTTTTAGTTAAATAAAATCTAAAAAGCAATAAAAAGAGGTTTTAATCAGTCCTAGCTAATTAGAGTGTGTCTAGAGTCAACTATGAACTAGAAGTTTTGTCTTGGAAATGATGAATAGTTGCTCTGTTAGAATTCTTTCAAATATCTAGTTTTCAACCTTGAGTTCTCCTAAGTTTTGGACATGATTGCTTTAACTTAATAATTTACTCTGAACCTGCAACTTGTGGAGTAATATGCTTGAGCTAAGTCTAGGTGATTGATAGATATGATATAAGAAACTTTGAGCTGCTATTTATCTTATTCCTAACAATGCTAAATTCTGGAGATTTATCTTTTTGAAAATTTTAAACCTTTACATGATGAGCTCTTGTATGATAAAGTTGAATTCCTACCAAAGCCATATATGATATATAGAATAGGAAACCTTTGCTCATTTATACTACTTGCTCTTCATTGAGTTTAATCAACCTTTGTGTATACTTAAGAGAGTCTTGTCATGCTTTTAAAATCAAGATCACTCACACACTCCATCCACATACGAATTACTCTGAGAGTAAGCAATTATTTTTCACTTTTATCCACTTCCACCTTAAAATGTTTCTCCTACACTGGGAGAGAACACCCAAGAATATACATAAACCCATAGGACAGCCTTTGTTTGCTCCAAGTTTTTTATTATTATCTCTTAAATCAATTATTGTATCTAAGAAGGGAGTAAAAGATGGACAAGTGTCCCAGCATTAAAACAATGGGTACTCAAATACCCACCTCCCAATAAAAAAAGAGAAAGAAGAGAAAGAGAATAAAGATAGCCCATATTTTTTCTGAGAAGTTTTAAAAGTCTAAGGAAGAAGAGAGATTCATTCTGAAGAGAAAAAGTAGAATTAGAATTAGCCACCACATATACACCTATCCACTATATTCCACACACATGCACATCTTGGTTTGATTGTATGACTCGATTCTCTATAGATCCATTGTTTGACTTTATAATATATGAATTGCAAGTATGCTTATCCTTATTTAATGCCACTCCTACAAACTCCACTATAATCCTTAGAATTAGGAAGGCATAATATCATGAATGCCTCAGTGAGATCCACAAATACCACATACTCTAAGAGACTGAGGGAGTCATACAATTAAGCTCTGAGTTTTTATTGCAAAAACTTGTAAAACTCTGGAATACTAGCTGAGTGAAGAATTTGAGACATAGTGCTTAACTTGATTGTTCTATCTTTCAATTACTCAAGACCCACGTGAAGGTTAAAAGCTCCACAGTTAAGGGTAATATGGATGAGTTTGAAGGTTAGAGCACTTTTGTTTAATCTAGAGGAAATTTTTGTTTGAGAGCATGTGTACTTGTCAGAATAAAAGCATTGTAGCAACTCCTGATACAACTCTAGGTTTTGCTAAGGGACTAGCAAAATGTAAGCTTTGGGGGAGTTGTTGACGGTGGATAGCGTCAAAAGGCATGAAACACACATCAATATCTAGAAGGCTAGGGGTTTATCTAACAATTTCCACAAGTTTTGGTGATTTATCAATTTTTAGGGACTGAACCAGAAAACACCAAAAAAGGGGCATAACTACAAATCTACATCACGGAATTATCCGAAACTCAGGAATACACCAAACTACTCTAGAATGATCCAGAAGACACCGGAGCAAAGGAGAGGCGAGGCCACCTCCAGGTGGGGCCGGCCGGCCCCACCTGCCAGGCCGGCCGGCCTCCCATGAGGAGAACTCTCTCTCCCCTTCTGGAATGTTCCTCCACCGACCTTGAGGATCAATTTTAGCCCTACGTGAAGTCGGTTTGATCAAATGGCTGTCGTGCATCCCACCGGGCTATATAAGCAGAGCCAGGCCTCCCCCTGGAAACCCTAGAGAGAATTCACTCCAATTTATTCAATACCTCATTCAAGTCATTCAAGGTTGAGCCAGTTGAAGATCAAGTCATCTAGAGCTTCAAGTTCTAGTTCCTCATAGCCTTCTAGTTCATAGTTTAGCATAGTTAGATCTAGATTAGAGGAAGTCAAGGCGTGTTAATCAGTCTTGGATTCTAGAAGTTGTCAAGAAGAGAAGAGTCTGCGTTCGTATGATATTTACTAGCAACATTGTGCTTCATCTTAGTTTAATTATTATGTTCATTGTCTACTTCAACACATCTAGTTTAGTTGGTTTGCTATTATATTCATGCACTGGTTCGTATAGCGCTCATCTAGTTGATCATATAGTGAGTGGCAGGCAATATGTAGACATGGTGTCTAGATCTTTTGCTTATCTGCGGATATCCCCAGTCGTGCCGAGTAGTGAGGTAGCTCGTGGGTGTGACAGACCCATTGAGTCCTTTGTAGGCCTTCCCCCGTACCGTGGATTGGTAGAGTGGGATTGTTAGGTTGAGAGGAGGTTCTGTACTCATCTTTTCCTATACATTGCTCGATGTGTTTGGGAACTATAGTAGTATAATTTGACAATGATTACTAGATGTACTTGCACTAGTTGATGTAGCTTTGACATATAGTTAATTACATAGGAGTTATTTCTCTATTAATTAATTAGACAACGCTAACATGATTAGAGTGCTACGATGGATTAGTATCATTAGGAGATGACTGATTAATGGCTCATTACCGTTGTCATTATTATCTTTATCATATTATTTATCTTGTGACTTACCCCTGTTATGAGTAAGAGTGTATGACATTGGTTACATCGTCTATTCAATGCATATACATGTTATCAATACTATGAGTAGCTTCTTAGCAATGCCTTCCCAGTGGTAGAATATAAATGACAACCTGGTAATACTCTAGATAAAATGCTACAATGGTATAATTATCTGTCCACTTGCAGAATTGTTCTTAGTTTATATTTATCTCTATTTATTTCTGCCTAGTCACATAAAATGATAAGATTTAGTACCAGAGTTTATTCCTAGCTTTACAATTAGGGATGACAACCTAGTTTTACAGTTAGGAGTAAGGGTAAAGAGGCTAGTGGCTAGTTGCTAAAGGCAAGTTAATTAGTACCAATATTTCTAGTATCATTGCGTAGGATAGGAAATTGAGATTTATTGCAGTGACGTTAGAAATGCCAACAAGCATCAACGTACAAGGGAGGTAGCCACAGGCTTCGCGATCCCCGGACGTGACTACCACGGTGATCCTATACCAGAAGACTACTGCAGGGTAGAAGTGGTGACGGTCATCCCAGGCTACAAGGATGATGTGCTAGAAATATCTGGCCCTGAGGGTATTGAGACACTCGGACAGGCCACTAATAATTTCATCCTATGGCCTCAAAGAGATGTTCAGTTGACCCAGCCACCACCTTCCTCAGAAGCCCTGCCAGAAACTCAGGACTCAGCACCTCTCGACCATCAATAGGATCCAACACCATCCCCTTCTGCCAAGTATATTCCTAACCCACCATCACCCCCTGTTGCCGATCCTTCACGAACCCCACCGTCAACACCGAAACTAGTAGGATCTCCACCACAAATAACTACACCAATCTATGAGCCTGCTTCTTCCCCACCGCCTCAAGACATCAAAGCTTCGCCTTGGACACCACCGCCGCCACCAAAGAAGATCCAAGAAAAACCTAAGAAGAGAAAATTTTCTGTTTTCAAATTGGTCTCCCCCTACGAGCTGAAGAAAAAAACTGCTAGCACTGCCAAATTTTTGGAAGGGATTGCGCAGACTCGCAAGTCACGTACCGTGGACTTAGCTGAGCAGCAGAAGTCAGCAGAAGGAGCACAGATCAGAGCAATAGAGATCATGAAGCCAACATGGGATGACTATCAAAACGTCCCTCATACATATATACCCGGCAGGCCTCTACTGAGTTGGGAGAAACTCCAAAAGCTCCCGCCTGGTATAAAAAGACTTCATGACTGGTACATGAGAGCAGCTGCTGTCGGGATCGACGCAATCCAAGTAAATATACCACCATCGACTTTCAAAAGTGAACGAGATACGACTTTCGTTACTTTCAAGATGAACCTTAAGCGGCTCGACGTTCAGCTCGTAATGCTATTTGCATTGTAAGTGTAGCTCTCGTACTAACACAAACTTCATTTATTATTATTGACTTCTACTAAGATTGAATTTCCAACATGCACTTGTGCCTTGCAGAATGCAATATGATCAAGATGAGTTCATTTACGGTCCTGGACCAAACCAGAATGAAAGCAAACGGACTGGGTACCTTAGCCCAAAAAAAATATGTGAGAATGAGCACAACTTTTGAATTGGTCCCGATAGCGATGATTTGAAGGGGTTATCAAAAAAAGACGCTGCAAAGAGAATAAAAGATCTAGAGAAGGATCATGAGACTAAATACGCCACCTACATAGGCCATGCATTGCTTCAGTTCAAACACAGGGAAGTCGTAGTTGCCCCTTATAACTTTAAGTAAGTATGAGTTTATATATATACATCAGCTTAAGTATCGGTTTATATAAATGCATAACAACTCGGTTTCGATCGTGCGCAGCGACCACTGGATATGCTTCTTCATTTATCCTAGGGATGGAAAGGTGCTGGTCTTTGACTCCGTAGACTACAGTCCTAAAAGATATGCAAAATTCCAAACCATCTTAGAACGGTAAGTCGACAAAATGTAGCATGCATCTTTTTATCGATGAGAGTTTAAGATTGCTGCTAACTGATTCTTTTTGAGATCATAGATGTTATAGATTCTATAAGTTAAGAGGTGGAGTGTATGACTTGTCCAAGAAAGGGGAGGAAATAAGATTTTTTCACAAGTGGCCGGTCATAAATTTATGAATCAATATCATGCATGTTTAAGATATACGATGGTATTACAAGTAAATAACTGTATGCAATTTATGTAGTGCCACAAGCAACCAACCAGTTCGGTGCACTATAGATTCTACGCGTGTGAGTTCATAAGAACGGCCGGACGGTACACCAGGAACTCTAATAAGGTACCACTAATAGTTACGTTTGTATTTATATCGTTAAAAATGCAAATATACGTAGACACATAGAAATATATATAATGCTTATAAACTTCCTTTTCGGGCATATCAAGAATCGGAGTCCGAAAACTTCGATGAGCAAACTCTGTACGGAATAGTTGAGGACCTCTGCTCATTTATCATGAGAGAAATCATTCCTACAGAGGAAAAATATCACCATGCAGAAAGCCCCTTAGGGAGATCAGAGTTCGAGCGCTAAGGGACATTAGCGCTCTGAAATTAAGTCGAAATGATTATTAGATTCATCTCCACTATAAATTTTATTATCATATCACGGCCAGAAAACAATTTTAATGTATATAATGTATGATATAATTAAATTGTTAATGATGTATATATGTATATAATTATTGTATGGTATAATTATTTTTTGTTGATGTATTTCTCATAATTAAATAGCCTTTGTATTGATCATAGTAAGAGAGGAAGAGAGGGGAGGAGGGAGGAAGATGAGGGGGGAGGAGGGAGGGAGGAAGAGGGGGGACAGAGAGGAGGGAGGGAGAGAGGAGTGGGCGCCAAATCAATAAATAAAAATTCAAATGAATTTGGCGGGAAAAAATAATACAGGCGGTTCACTTAAAGCAACCGCCTGTGGAAATGCCATTTCCATAGGCGGTTCCTTATGTGAACCGCCCGGTGAAAATGTCGTTTCCACAGGCGGTTGCTTATGTGAACCGTCTGTGGAAATGCATTTCCTTGGCGGTTTCAAGCAAACCGCCGGTGGCGCATCATTTTCATCGGCCTCCAAAGATGGCGGCGAGGCCAAAACGCCTGTGCAAACTCGTCTTGAACCGCCTGTCTGAGCCTCTGTGTACTAGTGTATGTCTCCAATGTAAGGCACTCAAGGGAGGTTATTTGTTCAACAACATGGCATGCTAACTCAATCAGGCTCTTTGCAGAAGAGAACCCTAGTATCTTCACACTTTTGATCCTGTGGTGGTGTTGTTCTTCTATCCGCCTCAGATCTGATGGATATGTGAAAATTGAGACATGTTCCATCTTCCAGTGTGTGGCCTAAGGGAAAAAAATATATATTGTCATGGTTTCTCTGTGATAGCTACTAATATCATAGAGAACAGTGACTTACATCCAAGACAAAGGTCTCCATGGAGGGACAAGCATCAAAAAAGGAAACCAGAGAAAGATAATCATAGGAGGCTACTGCATTGAGAGAAATACTTAGGTTCTTAAGGTGTAAATATTTGCTATGCAGCATTGGCGTATCAACCATCTACAAAAAGAGATAAGACTAGAAGGGGGCCCCACGCTTCGCGTGGGGAAGAGGGCAGGGCAAAACAAAAAAAAAACCAGTAACGGTATATGAACAGTAACAGGCGATGAACAGTGTTGGATGGTACTGTAGATGGTGCCCGGTTATGTACATTAACGGATATTTGCTACAGTGGCGGACCTGTTGGAGAACAGTAGGCCCGTTACTATTCAATGAACAGTGGCCAGCGTTTTTGAGTGGCTGTGGGTGGGCCCGACACTATTGATCAACAGTGACGGGTCTTATTCAAAATTAAAGATCTATATAGATTAGTTTTACCCCCAGGATATGCCCTGATGTAGTAATTGTCATATGCATATTGCTAATCCACATTCAAAATTTTTAGAAGAGTTAAATGCATCAGGGGTCCACTAACTTGTAAGCAAGTTTCAGTTAGGTCCATTAACTTAGAAAGTGACTTTTTTGGTCCATTAACTTGTGAGGAGTTTCAGTTATATCCATCAACTTAGAAAGTGACTTTTTGAGTCCACAAACTTTGTATACCGTATCACTTAGGTCCATATCCCTCTAAATGGGCTTCCTCGCACTGACATTGCCTGCTGACTTGTCCATCTGAAGTAGTTGTTGGCCTTTATTTCATCAAACACCTTATGGGCACGCGAGCAGACCACCTCTATCGATACGGGCGTGAGAACAAGCCGTCGCCGCGGCCAAACGAGCGTGCAAGCACACGAGCAGGTCTGTTGCGGCCACGCAGACGAGCGTCATTGCCACTATGGCCCCGACAATGCATGAGCAGGCCGCCATGACCATGCAACATAGGGCGTCGTCGTGGCCACGCGACCATCTTATGCACATCGGTGGGTGGGTGTTCCTTGGTGCTCACGTTTATCGTGAACTCTGAGCACATGACGTCACGCAATCGCCCACAAGTCGTGGTGGCCAAATTGCGCGCCCGTGTGGCCTTGACGGCGGCAATGCTCGCCAGCGCGCCCTCGTGGTCGTGGCGTGGGGGCAGCACTCACCGGCACGGCCGAGGCAGCCTAATTGCGCTTCCTCGTGGCCATGGTAGCGCTTGCCCTCGACTGCGTGCCCACGGTGGCTCGCTCATGCACCCGCATCGGCGGAGGCAACGCTTGCTCGCTCACTCACAACATGTTTAATGAAATGAAGGATCAACATCTGTTTCAGATGGACAAATTAGCAGGTCATGTCAGCACAAGAAGTCCAATTGGAGGGATATGGACCTAAGTGATACATCATACAAAGTTTATGGACCTAAAAAGTCACTTTCTAAGTTGATGACCTAACTTTCTAAGTTGATAGACCTAACTAAAACCTGCTCACAAGTTGATGGACCCAAAAAACTATTTTCTAAGTTGATGGACCTAACTAAAACTTGCTCACAAGTTAATGGACCTCTGGTGCATTTAACTCTTTATTAGGGAACGTATGCTATGAAAACTAACTAGCTATGCAAACTATGGAAACTTTAATAAAGTCCACAGGATTCTAATCCAATTATCTCAGATGAAAGTGGGTCATTTATTCACTTAAACCCTCCCACCAATCCAATCTAATCCATTTTCCCCCTGTCACGCCTCCGTTACGCCGCCCCGACTCCGTCCTTCGCCGGCGTGCGTGTCCAAGGCCTACTCGATCCTTGAACGGCAGGTACGGTGGCAAGGGTGCGGGCACCACCCTCGTGGAGTCCGAGATCAAAGAACGAAAAGAAACGTAGCTCACCAACAACACGGCGGAGCGGGGAAGTATCGGAAGATATGGTCCCCCGACGCTTGGCAATCGGGCGGGAGGTCGGTGTCGCCGCAGCAGCTGGTTGGCATGGTAGTATCCGACGACGGCGAGGCCTTTCGCCTGGTCGCGAAGTGGTCCTCGACGAGGGTGAGCGCGAGCTCGAGCGTGGGGAGCAGCCGTGGTGTGGTGCGGGTGGTGAGACAAGCACGCACGGCGGCCGATGACCGAGACGACGGCCGGCGAGGACGAAGGCTCGACGAGGCGGCCGACGAGGAGGCCGTTGACTCGTGCAGGCCAGCTTGACGTGACGCCGCTTGCGCCAGCTCATACCGGCACTCCGCGCCCATCTCCGCCGCCCGATTCCGACGGAGGATGATTTTTGGTATAACCGAGCGGCTTGTCGGGCACCGGGCGGCAAGCCTGAACCCGGTCCTTTTTTTCCTTTGTTTTTTCTGAAGATTTATCTGCAAACCTCGCTACTAGTGCCCGGACTCCACGAGGGTGGTGCCCGCACAATTGCCGCCCGCACTGCCGTTCAAGGATCGAAAGCAGGCCTTGGACACGCACGCCGGGGAAGGACGGAGTCGGGGCGGCGACGCATGGGACGGAGTCGGGGCAGCGTAACGGAGGTGTGACAGGGAAAAAATGGATTAGATTGGATTGGTGGGAGGGTTTAAGTGAATAAATGACCCACCTTTATCTGAGATCATTGGATTAGAATCCTGTGGATTTTATTAAAGTTTCCATAGTTTGCATAGCTAGTTAGTTTTCATAGCATACGTTCCCTTTTAGAATATACCTCCCTAGACGAATATATGGCAACAGTTTCAAGGTTTGGCATGCTCAATGGAAGCTCGAAACGAACATAACGAATTGCGCCTGAAAAGGACATGTATAGGTTCTTCATTTTCAATGTTTCTCCAAGTGACAGTTGCACCTTGGGATTTCCTCCGAAGTAAAAACTAGATATATTTGGAGCTTTGCTGTCTATCACTTGCAGCTTGCTGCAACCAAGAACCTCTAGGTAGCTAAGCCGCTGCAGCATACAAGGCACCCTGAAGCACACTATCCAATCACAATACCTGATTTCCAACCGCCCTAAAGCATAAGAATTGGAAATAAGGCACCCTATCTCATCCTCTTTGATAGAGACAGCGAAAAGATGTAGTCTGGTCAGGCTTCTTAAGCAACCAACTTCAGATGTGGGATGGAAGGAACAATCCGCAAGGAGAAGATATCGTATTGAGTCTCCACTCCCATTAGAAAAAATTGAGTATGGGAAGTTGTACTTTTCCTCTACTGGCAATGCTAGTTCGAGTTCTTCAATTCCTAGTGTAACAGCAAACTGAAGCCAACTGTCAAGATAACAAGAGTCCTTCAGTTTGTAATCTTGAGGCATGTGAATCTTGAGTTTCTTCACACCAATGCCTGAGTGTTTTTCTAGAATGCGGTCAACTTTGCTAGAGAAACCTCTGGTACTTTCATTAGTCCCATATGTGTTTTTATCTAATCCCAGTGTTGTATTATTGAAAGTGAGGTTGGGATGCCTTCTCCAGGAATGTAGAAAAGTACGAGACACACAGGCAGCTCTAGCAGCGGCTCTCATTGGCATCAGGGAGTGTATATGGCAGCAGACATCCTGCATGCAGAAGCACGGGTAAGAAGTTCAGCTTTAGAATTGTAAATACAAATTATCAAAAAAGTGATGGCATACCTCCGGAAGGCTTGGTCCTGAACATATCTTTGTTTCAGCACCCTGAGAATCATCATCTCGCTGGCAGGGTGTGAGCCATTTCTTGTAGACTGTGAATTATTCAATCCATCTGCAGAGCATCATACATGCTTACATGTAATACAGCCGGAACAAAACAGGAGACTCAAGCAAACCAATGCAATCAGAATAATGCATTTATCTTTGTTACCCAAACTTCATGCAGCAACACGTACTAATACCTTAGGATTGAGCATGTTTTCGTTTTCCTTTTTTTTTAAGAAAATAGCTACCGGTAAGTCCTTAACAATTATAGTTGAAACCAAAAGGATCATGACGATATTGGCCATCAGCCATTGCAACCAATATACTCTTGATAATGGAAAAAGCTCTGGCTTTAAACCTCTTCGAAGGAGAGGCATCAGTCCAACTAGGAAACAATAAAATCACATATAGGTGTATTCCTAGAGAAATCTCCTTCCATCCCAATTTTTTTTTCTTTTTGGAACAGATCCACATCGAAACAATGAGGACATGGATGAGAACCATATAGCATACTGAAACATAAAACAAAAAAAAAAGGAAACGCATATGGAGCAGTGAACCTTGTTCTTCTTGTTCCCTATGAACAGGAGAAAAAAAAACTCAATACGACAAGAGCAGAAGGCTTACTGTGGGCTTCATCTTGCCGACACCGGCAGTCTGGATGCTGCTCCAGGGACATGTGGCACGTGAAATTCAGAGCGAGCAGAAACGATACGAGAAATTCAACTAGAATTTCTCCTTCAGTAATCAGATCTGCTGCTCCTGTATCACCCTCCCTGTGGAATATCGTCCGGCCTACCTCGTGGATTAGGATTGGGTTTTCGTTTTTGGGGAGAAAAGAGTTGAATCCAGTCAAGCGCGCGCATGGAGGGGTAGATGATCACGTCGGCGCCGCCGCCTTCCCACCGCCGGACCAATCAGTTCGGAGCTCTGACGAAGATTTCTAGGGCCCAACAGTAGCAGATTCTGCAGTTGGTCTCGGCCCTCTGACTGAGGCCCATAAGCCTGCCTCGGCTCGGCCATTTAGAGCATCTTCAATAGTTCCCGTCTTAAGTTGTCATTTTTATTTTTTTGGCAAAAATAGAAAAAAATCTTCTCCAATAGTTCCTCATCTCAGTTTGTCATTTATCCCAAGTTGAAAAAAAGAGCCTCCACGTGCGCATATATGCGCGCTCGACTCCACGCGCGCATCCGACCGTATTAGAAGAGGTGGAAGGGTGAAAAAATCAATTTTGTTTCTGCTTCAAGGTTCCTGATGTAAGTTTTTAAGAGGTGGAAGGCTATAAACATAATTTTATTTCTGTCTCAGGGTTCCTTATGTAAGTTTGATCTGTGTTTGGCAAGTGAATTATGCTAAACTATTGGAGAGACCCTATTTTTTCACTTGCCATATATTTTAGAGAGTTGCCATATCACAAGATTTGCCAAGTAAATTTTGACAAACTCTTGGAGATGCTGGCTCCTTATAATATTATTTATATAAGAAAAATCACATGATCGAAAGCTCAGAAAACAGGAAGACGAAGGGAGTACTGAAGAGGATATATTCTCAAAAAAAAAGTACTGAAGAGGATACGAAGGATGCAGCGACTAGACATTTAGAAGCCACAATGCATTTTCAATTGATAGCAAAGGTGAAGAGATCTGACATCCATCGTTGATGAAGTAAGGGGGTGGAACGTGGCGGGGTACAGGTCGCTTCAGCACGCTGCTGCTGCTATTCCCATGTAGTTGCAAATTTGTGCTATGTAATATGGGAACGTATTTAGTGCAAACTAACTTCCCGTGAAAATCTATGCAAACCATGGTAAAAATATCATCTAAATTCACCAAAAAAATCACATACGTAGATGATATGATGATACACAACCTTACAAAATATCTTGTCAAAACTCGACTTCGTTTGTGAGATATAAAAATAAGAAATTTTAAGCTAGAAAGTCGCCCGGATGATTTGGTAGAAATTTGTTATTTTTATATCTTACAAACGAAATCGAGTATAGACAAGATATTTTGTAAGGTTGTGTATCATCATATCATCTACATGTGTAATTTTTTTGGTGAATTTAGATAACTTTTTTACCGTGGTTTGTACGAGTTTTCACGGAAAATTTAGTTTGCACTAGATACGTTCCCATGTAATATCGGCTTTGGTGTCATGTACTCATGTCTCTGAGGTGACCGCGGGTAATCTTTATTACCTGTGGTAGCCTCCTCCCTGTAATCCAAACTCTTTATTTCTCTTAATGAAAAACACGCAGCGCATGGTCTCGGAAAAAAAAAAAAAAGCAAAGGTGAGAGATAGGGAACCTGAGAAAATCTTGAAGTTGTGAAGATAGGGAACATGAGGAAAACTTGAAACTGTCTAAGATACTAGCTGCTGAGCTGTCATCAGGTCTTTTGACGATGGGACAATGAGATCAATTAGTCATGGGGCTCTTAGGACTTAGGACACCATATTTCCGTGGTCTTCTCTTGAGATCCAGATGGATGCCATACAAAACATTTAAAAAAAAACAACTAGTAAGTTCACCTAAATATATATGTATGCCTTTAGTTTTAGGATAAAGGTGATTGACAATTAGTTTGTGACTAGAACAATGTTGATCTGAGTTTAAGACACCTTCTATGTATTAGAAAAACCACAATTTGTTGTTATGCTTCTATGCATTAGAAAAATGGTGATCTGAGTTTGAGACTGCTTCTATGTACTAGAAAAAAAAAATTTATGTTTGTGTGCAATGCACTAAAAAGGAGATTCTTTTTGCATGGCCTTATTATGATTTTGTAAGTATGATAATAATTGGATTCTTAATTTTAAATTATTTTTTATTTTTCTGTTATGAATTGTTTTTTATTATTTTTTCGACGTCCCTTTCAGCTGCTTGGAATGCTTCTACGAGGACGGATGAGAGAAGGAGATGAGTGCATCCAACAAAGGATAGGGCTGTCGCCCCGCTCCACACATGCCAAAACCATCCCAGTCCCCCAGCCCCTCATTTCTCGTCGTCATTTGATCCAGAGGCATGGCGGCCACGGCGTCCCTGAAGAGCAGCCTTCTCCTCCCGTCTCCCATCTCTGACTTCAGCGGCGCAGCCGTCTCCATCTCAGCTCAGGTAACAGCCAAGATTGGAAGCATTCCCTCCATCTGTTTCATTTCAGACCAGCAACGACAGACAGCCTGGCACTGTAGTAGAACTCTCACTAGCAGTAGAAGTAGCGAGCTAGCACTAGACGGAATGCTTAATTTCATTGAAAATTCAATCAGCATGAAATTTGATTTTGCAGAAGAGGAGGTCATGGCAGCCAAGGGCGAGGGTGCAGGTCTCGGCGGCTGCGGACTCCAAGAACATTCTGATGATGGGAGGAACACGATTCATTGGGGTCTTCCTGTCCAGGCTCCTTGTCAAGGAGGGCCATCAGGTAAGTTAGTAGTCAGTACCATCCCTTTGCTCTGCAATCACCTGCCGTTCAGTCAACCAATACAGTCAGCCATTCAGAGAAATCACTATAACAAAAACAAAAACTCTGCTTTTGCTTTGTCTCATCAGGTTACATTGTTCACTAGGGGAAAGGCACCCATAACTCAGCAGCTACCAGGAGAGTCCGACGCAGAGTACGCAGAGTTCTCCTCCAAGGTGTGTTGCTTGTTTCCTCCTCTCCTCTGTTTTTGCTTGCATATGTACATGGTGCCAAGCCAGCATCTGCTGCTGTCCAGTAGGATTCTTCAGACGTAATGTGCATGTAACTAAGAGTGCATCAGTAGGCTGATGAACTAAGGTATACAATGGATGCCTTTGTGTCAGGACATGAGAAATGGGTTTGCTAAATCACCGCTTACATTGATTCTGATGCTATCATGACAGTAATGGCTTTTGGATTGTTTTTCATATATGTATGTACAGGTTCAGCACTTGAAAGGTGACAGGCAGGACTTCGAATTCGTCAAGTCAAGCCTTGCTGCTAAGGGATTCGATGTCGTTTATGACATCAATGGTAATTACTTCGATGCTTATACAAGGCTGAAATTGAAAGTCTTTATTATAGCTGCAAACCAAGACAACTATTCAGTCATTTCCAGTGTCCTGTGTAGGGAAAGATTTCAGTAACTATTAGTATTGTGTCTGTTGTTGCTACATCCCTGGCCTGGAAGTGAAACAACTGTATGAGTCTGAATGTCTGATACTCATTTCGCCTCTTGCATTGGTGTTTCATTTCAGGACGTGAGGCTGTGGAAGTTGAGCCCATAATTGACGCCTTGCCTAACCTGGAACAGTAAGCCCAACCAGCCACTTCATCTGACACTTATGCAATGCAATGCAAACTATTGTATTTGTATGCACCGGTCCTTTCCATATCTCTTTGCTGTCCTCATCATTTCTATGTACCGTCAATTTTCAGGTATATCTATTGCTCATCAGCAGGAGTGTACCTGAAATCTGACATTCTTCCGCACTGTGAGGTAAAGTACCGAATGTATGGTCAAATCAAAGATTCACATAAGCACAGATGAGAGCTAGGCGCTGATGACAGCTCTCTCTCTCTCTCTCTCTCTCTCTCTCTCTCTCTCTCTCTCTCTCTAGGTTGACGCGGTGGACCCCAAGAGCCGTCACAAGGGGAAGCTGGAGACGGAGAGCCTGCTGACGTCGCGCGGCGTGAACTGGACGTCCATCAGGCCCGTGTACATCTACGGCCCGCTCAACTACAACCCCGTGGAGGAGTGGTTCTTCCACCGTCTCAAGGCCGGCCGCCCCATCCCCATCCCCGGCGCCGGCAACCAGATCACGCAGCTCGGCCATGTCAAGGACCTGGCGAGAGCCTTCAACCTGGTGCTGGGCAACCCCAAGGCGAGCCAGCAGATCTTCAACATCTCCGGCGCCAAGTACGTCACCTTCGACGGCCTTGCGCGGGCCTGCGCAAAGGCCGGAGGGTTCCCGGAGCCGGAGCTCGTCCACTACAACCCCAAGGACTTCGACTTCGGCAAGAAGAAGGCCTTCCCCTTCAGGGACCAGCACTTCTTTGCGTCCGTGGAGAAGGCGATCAGGGAGCTCGGGTGGACGCCGGAGTTCGACCTCGTCGACGGGCTCACCGACTCGTACAACCTCGACTTCGGCCGCGGCACGTTCCGGAAGGCGGCGGACTTCACCACGGACGACATGATCCTCGGCAAGAAGCTTGCCACCGTCTGAGCTAGGGCCGGTGTGTCGTGATCGAGCTGTTGGTGAGCTAGCGGATAACTGTATGTCATATGGCAGGCTAAGGGTCAGTGCACGCATGCAGCTGCTACTCTGCTAGCTAGGGTCCCAATGATATACGCGTACCGTCGTCAGTACGTATAGAGAACTTATGGTACGACAACTACAACATGAATGTTTTAGTACATTCAGATAAGTGTGCCTTCTAATGCTCTCTCTCTAATGCTCTCTCTTGCTTTTCTTTTTTAAGGAAACTGAAAACGGTAATAGAAGTATCAGTGTCAGTTTCTTAGAAGTAAAAAAAAAAAAAAAGAAGTTATTGCTACCGTATTTTAAAACCAACAAGCAATGGTGAATAGTTATCGTAGTTGGTTAGTAATACAACCGACATTGATCTTTATTTCCGGGATTAGAAATTTTAATCAACGTGTTAACTATTCTGTACACAACCTTATCCTTCCTCCCTCCCTCCAGCGTTGGCTTCTTGACCACTTGTGAGCCCACTATATAAGAACAATGAAACAAGCTTTATGGCCAGCCCAAGCCCAACCAAACCGAGCCTTTAGGCCATCGTCAATTGGTGATGCGTCAGAATTCACAGGCCTTATCCTGTTTGGTTCATTTTTTTGGGGACGTCTACAAAAAAATGTTCAGCAGATTGAGAACGTCTACAAAATACTCTTGTAAATTTATATGATATATTTGCAGCACAAAAATAGCATATGAAAATAGATGTGCCTATTTAGTTATTTAACTGCATAGTTAATAACATAAAATACATTTTGATTTCTTTTATCTATTTAAAGTACATGTTACTAGGAGTCTAACAAAATTGGACTTACAATTTTTGGACAGTTTATAAACATATACTGAATTACAAGTTTATAACATTTACAACATTGCAATAAATTACAATTTGATCATGTATGCGACCTACTAGGCACCTATATATAAGACAAGTACAACAGTAGAACAGATATATAGGTTTTCGTAGGCATATTATTATGAGCTGCCTAAGTTACATTTTTGTTGATGTCAGTGCGATGAAGTCACGAATTAGAAGCGATATTCATTGCGACGGACCGAGATATCATGATTGTTCGGGTTAGCATTTTTGCTAAGATCCTGGAGCACTACATGCTGTGAATTTTGTGAATTGGTGATTTATTTTATTACAAATTTACCCTTCCACCAGCTCCCGTCATTATTTCTACAAACTTATTTCATTCTGTAAAATATAATTCCTTTTTTTGTCAAAACACACATAAAAATTCAAGTGCTAGTAAAAAAGTCAAGTACTTAGTCCGAGTGAGTACGTATATGCGTTCAACTAACGGACTGAAACCTGCAGGTTGCAGTTCAATTTCATTCGGTGAAGCAACAAGTAGTTTGACAGTCTCTTTAACTGTGTCTCCATCCAGGACTCACAAGCAAGTTTATTTTTCCATTTTCTACCACACGTGACAGAAGGGAATTAGTTCTGGATCATGAATTGAGGCCAACTAAGTCACTCGTCATAGTTGGATGCTGCAGATCTTGACCGACGAAAATATTATGATCTCCAGTCAGTTAATTTTCTTATTAGCACATTATCGTTAATGGTTACATAGGATAAGAAGACTTTTGTACGGTTTACTTCAAGTCTGAGCACTCACTGCCGCCGCTGGGTTAGAAGTTAGAACTCAGAAGAATCAGCGGCGGTGAGAAAGGGTTTGGCTAGGCTATACAATCTTCATGGCCACTGGAAGAGGATCACAGATTCGAAGCTGACTGACCGACCTCCGCGTTGGTCTGGCTGACTTTGTCGTTTTGTGTTTTGTCAACTTGAAATTCTTGAATAACAGCACAAGTGCACAACCGCATATCATTATGACCAAGATTATTACTTCTAGAGGTATATCTGTGTACTTTTCAGCTAGATCAAGAATTGTCATCTCACGGTGATTAGCTAATAAACTGCTTCTGAAAATCTATTAATTACTTGCTTAACTAGGTTTTGATTTCTCTCTCCATGCACGTGTTGTGGTAATTAAACATGAATTTACTTAAATCTTTGAAGGCCCTAGGGTGAATTGAGTAGGAGAACAAGATTCTCCCATTACTTAGCTCCTCGTCATTATTGTTATGGACTAGGAAACATTGCACATACACACATGAAACCAAATGCTAATTAAACTAGAACTCATTCAAGCAAACATATGTAATGCAAAACTCAAATGCATCAACCATTAAGTTCATGAGCTTGCCCCCCCACTTGTTTGCTTTTCATGTTGTTCAAGAATTTTGATCTCCTCCTATTTTTCAATATTTTTCTCTTGATCCCAATCCAATTCTTTCAATCTTCTAGATACCACATGTTAATCTTTCAATCTTGTGCGCTTTGATGCCACATGTTGTATCAAGTCTCCTTGGCTAGCTTCCCCTTAGTCCATGTTGATGTCTTTGTTCCATTCTCTTCCCTTTGTCGTTAAATACCATAAAAGGATTGACCAAAGTAAACAATAAAAGTATTGATTCTAGCCCGTGCGAGATCACGGGTTGATAGGCTAGTTTTTTCAACTTTTGTTATATTGAAGAAGTTGCAAAAATTGAAAAATACAATCATAAATAAAAATTGTACTACAATGGTTGGGTAATGATACATTGACTGCGATAAAAGACGCCCTTATATTGTGGTAATAGTTTACTATACTACGCATCAAACTTCTTAAATTAAGGTACTAATAACAGTCTACCCATGGGACTAAAAGTACTAATAGTCTACTTGTAGGACAAATTAAAGTACTAACCGTTCGCCCATCAGATGATAGGTTTGAATCTCAGCCTTCGATTGTATGGCTCTTTTTTGACTGCGTCTCCGGCTGTTCCAAGAGCCATGCCAAACGGTTCAGTAGAAGGAACTATTTGGTGTCTTTTTAAATAGAGGAGGAGCCATAACTGTTTTGGAGGAGCGAGAGAACAGATACAACTTCTTTGGAGAAGTCCTTCCAAACACATCTTGTCCTACCATAGAACAATTACTTTATAATTATATTCTCGTTGTTGGATGATTAGTTTGAAATCATTCTTGGGACGGATAACATCATAACAGTAACAGGATATCATTCTACCGTGTAATAATTGTCCTATATTTTGCTAATTTCCGAAATTTTGTGGTATACTTTTGTAAAAAACGAATAACATAATAATAAAAATAAAAATATTTTGTTAATAACTGCATGCAGTGTATGATGATCGAGTCCTCTTGTGCTTTTCTGATTGCGCACGCCAAAACAGAAGAACGGCAAGTAATCACCGTCACGCCGCACCGGTATTCCTTCACGATTCCAACGGGTCGTTATTATTAGTAGTTTTCTAAAATCCTGCGGACGTACATGTACGCGTGGAAGCTACAAGTTTGAGTTGATGACAGTCTCTCTTGAAGTACATGTCCAGTCATAAGCAAAATCAGTTTATTCTGCTGTCTACAACACGTGCCGACTGAAGGAAAATGCATGCAATCGACAAACATAATTCTTCAGTATAATCCCGGATCGTACTTAAGTGCAGATGTCTGTACCTGCTGCACCTACGTCCGTCATACGATGGGTGCTGCTAGCTGAAATTGACCGACGAAAATTAAATATGATCTCCAAAGCCAGTGAGAATGTATTTGCTGGACGACCGACGACCCTGTTGCATGCATTGTTTTCAGTCCAGTCTTTGTTGTTGGTTAATGCAAAGGTTCAGTCCAGTCTATGTTGTTGGTTAATGCATTATATTATGCATGGTTAGTGTGTCGTAGAAAACATGCAATTGTAGAATAGTATAAGTGTGACCTATTTATAGATAAACATATGTACACATATAACATTGAATAAATATTATTAAATTACTTATAAATGCATTTTTATCATAATTTAATTTGGGATCACAAACATATATAAATAATATTTACTAAAAATTTGGTCAAAGATAAGCCATTTTAGCTGGTACACAATTTGTAATTACATCGTTTCCGGGACCGAGAAAATAGATAGGAAGACGTTGGTTTACTTCAACCCTGCACGCACCGCGTAGTCTCTCATCTCTCAACACCGACGGTAGTTTGAAAGGATTGGCTGGGCTATATAGCAGACTAGCTATTGGAAATCGAACAAGATACTGAACGTGACGGTTACCTCCCAGTTGGTCAGCTTTGGACCTTATCACCTTACGTACTAAGTCTAGCCTCATCCATCCCTCTCGTACCGTCGTAGTACGTAGTTTAGTCTCATCCATTCATGCATGCTGTACCCACCACACGCGTTGTCAACACAAATCGCAACGGCCCATCTGCTTATAGCTAGCTGCTCCCTCTCGTTTTTGACTTCAAAATTTGAGTTTGATCGTTCGTTTTATTTAAAAATTATATATATTATAAAGTAATAAATTATTAAAATATCTTTAATAATAAAATAAGTCATACCAGATAAATAATATTTATATAAAAATTTTAAATAAGACAAATGGTCAAACATAATGTGCTAAAAGTCTAAAAACGATATTTTTTAGAGAGACGAAGAGAATAGCTAGCTATTACGTACATATATGTGTCCCCAAACATCTCGTTATTGATGGTATCACTCTTGACCATTTTTTATTCTAGTTTTTGTGCAAATAATAAAATAATGAATGATTATTATGTATCTCTAGTAAAAATAGTAATAAATAAATAAAATTTATATAATAATATTGAATAAGACAAAAAGTGAAACAAGATATCTCAAAACCCAAACTATCATGTATTTTAGGACCAGCAGCTGCAGTACAATATGGCTACATTTTCTTGAGCTCCATATATAAAGGCTACTAGCCTATATGTAAAATAACATTAACCATCTCAGCTAATGTTTGGCGACTAACGAAGATGGTCACTTTATTTACCGAGGCACCAAAAAATGAGTGCCATGCAAAATCGATTTACGGAGGCCGTCGTTTTATTTATGGAGGCAATCATTTTATTTGTGAATTAAGACAACCATCTTGGCTAACTGATACTCCCTCCATGTTGGTAAAAGAAGTCATTTAGGACAACGACACGGTCTCCAAAGTATAACTTTTACTGCATATTTTTATAAAAATACTCATCACAAATGATATATTTATACTTTTATGAAAGTATATTTCAAGATAAATCTATTCATATGGTTCTCATATTTCTAAACTTAACAATTTAAAAGTTATTCATGATTTATTTTCCTAATGTTTGACCCAAACCTTGTCCAAAACGACTTTCTTTCCCTATATGGAGGGAGTATTAACCAAGACGATCGTTCTAAGTTTTTATCTCCACAAATTGATTTGGTTAATGATTCTAATAAAAAATAATTTATAACTTTTTATATGAACTTGGATGAGGACAAACTTTATATCAAAATTTTAACTCTCGATGAGATCTACTAGTTGAAAAGATTTTGATTTGGAACTGTTAGGGTTCCAAAATATTATTCCAACTTCACAGTTCTTGAAATTTAGAATTTAAAATTATTGAAGGATCTTGGATATTGACATGGTCTATACAAAGTTATAGTTCTCAATAGAATCTACAACTTTGTAGTTGAGTGCAATTTAGTTCAATAATTTATAAAATGCTCAACTTAATGCAATTACTTGGCATCTAGGTCCAAATTGGTCAAACAACATATAAAATGCTAGATTTAGTGCAACAATTTGGAAAATTAATACATCTATTATCCAAACCTTATAAACATGACATATCGCTTATATTGTGTCATTTTGGGTTTTTTTCCTTAATAACATGAAAAAAAATTGGGTTATGCCATATTTTTCGAATTCATTTTGCAATATTTCTTGTATTTTTCCACACTTACTCCCTCCGTATAAGAAAAGAATGTCGTTTTGGACAAGGTTTTGGTCAAATATTGGGAACATAAATCATGAATAACTTTTAAGTTGTTGAGTTTGGAAATGTGAAAATCATATGAATAGATTTGTCTTGAAAAATACTTTCATAAAAGTATAAATATATCACTTTGTGATGAGTATTTTTACAAAAATATGAAGTCAAAGTTATACTTTGTAGACCGTATCATTGTCCAAAACGACATTCTTTTCCTATATAGAGGGAGTACTTTTTAAAAACATTTTTTATCTTACCCACTGCGATAATTAGTTTTTAAAAAGTAATAAAAACCAAAATAACTTAAAATAAATAATAATTTATAAGGGAATATTCTACTCATAACTAAACACAAACACGGTGTAGACCTACCTTTATGGATTAATTGACATCTTTAACTTATTAAAACTTGAAATACCGATTAAACTTTCAAGCATAGTTTGAATTCAAGAAAAATATTATTGCTTTTGTGTGCATACTTAAAACATATAAATAGGCATAAATCATCGGGCTTCTAATGTTCCACCGAGATTGTTATTATGACAGATCAACGTTTTTAATCGCGGGCTATAAAATTTAGTGGGAGCTTGGCCAAAACGCTTATTTCGGGCGCTTATAACGCGCTATTTTGGCACTATAGCGCTTTTTTTTCGTTGTGACAAATCATAATGTTTTATAAGCATTGTTTGTAACATTAAAATTAGACTAAACTAATTATATATATAGACATACAATACGTCTCATTTTCCTATCTGAATATTCTGAATATTTTTTTGAAGAATTTTGAAATAAGTATTCTTGTCTTGGAACATTTTTGAGAGTTAAATAGCTTATTTTATTTAGAGACAGTAAAAAATTATACTTATGTCGCCTTCAAAATAGTATGTAAATTTCAAAGGTGCTTCGTTCATTTACAGAGACATTCTAAGAAACTAGTGCCGATCTGGGAGCCGCTTCGTTCAAGGCTTCACCGCTTCAAAGAAGAAAATCAGTTCGTGCATGCACCGCCGGTCCGGAAAGAACCAATTGATTAAACGTCAAAGGGACTCTCACCAACAATTTCTCATGACTCTGGACGTTTGCCGCTGAACAAATCAAATGAAGAGTTCCAAAGTACGGACTGACCATGCATGCAGCTTTTGGGACAAGTTCAATTCAACTGCTAGTGGAGCAGAGTACAATAAAACGGTTCCAATTGGCCAGCGGTGGAGTGCACTTTTGCCATATCAGGCGCATGTGAGATAATTTGACTTTAGCTAGTGGACTATAATGGGGAGGAAGATGTCATGTCTAACGAGTAGGAACAACGCACCAAAATGGTTATCTACTTATCTTGATATATGCTCATTAGATCCGAGCTAGTGGAGTATATACTTCATGTAAAATGATTTTCTTATATGTTTACGCTAATGGTTTTCTTAACCTACCGCCACTACAAGTAATATGAAATTAAATTGTCTGAATTCTTTCAAACCATCTCAGATGGATAAATGATATACAAATTTGTAGTTGACTACTGCACCTTTTCATTTAAGTTCGTTTAGGGCTTCAAAATTCTATGTCAAAATTAACGATTTAAATAATGTATTATAATTCTTTTTAAATGATCTCAAAATAAAAAATGATCCAAAATAAAGTTGTAGTATCCAAAGAGATATTCAAAAATTTTCATTTTAATTTATTTTAGTATTTTTTTGAAACTCATTTTAATTTATTTTAGATCTCAAGTATGCATTACAATATTAACTAATGTGAATACAGAAGAAATATATAGACCGCTTAGTCACTTGTGACTAAGATATAATGGTTAGGAAGCAACATTCGACGTTAAGATTGTTTGATCGATCGCAACAGCCTCACGCGTGCCTAAAAAATCGTGTGACTTATGACTTGACTCCAATGAATTGACTGCTGGCAGGATTTGCACTGGCTTTTCGCTAGCCTTTACTTTTAGATAAAAATGGAGGCCGAGGTCCTAGATTAGGGATGAAAACAGTATGAATGTTTTCTGATTGTATTCGAGACCAAATTCGTTTAGAGAGCTTTAGATCCATTCGTATTCGAGTCCGGATATTTAACATTTGGTACCATATTGTAATCAGTAAGAACCGACCAATTTATAAAAGCATAAGTGAAAAATCACTCGCTAAGCAATCAATTGTCACATTTAAGCCGTTATAAATCTGGTAGTCCGAAAATCTCGAAGGATTTCAAACCAAACATCATCAACCTAGACCGTACAAGTTTAGCGTCACCATTCGCACGTTACAACATTTCACAAATAGTTCAATAACATCAGAGTGTGGAAATAAAGTTATTACAAACCAAGTTCTTCAAATCCAAATAGCGGAACAAGTAGTTTTAAAAGCTCAACCCACATACACAAACTTAAGTTTAATACAAAGGCTCGATAGTCAATCCACAAAAGCAAGTGGAGAGAATATTAAGAACGACTATGCCCTTGGTACTTTAATCCCATCGGATATAAGCAGTGTCTCACAATACCCATGATAGGTATGTCCATCTCGCACAAACAACAAGCGGGGAAAAACCCCGAGTACGAGAAGGTACTCGCCTAGACTTACCCGACTGACTCAAAATAAAAGACTCCAAGGAGTATGACAGGTTTTATCAGGGGATAGCTTGACTCTTTTTGCATAAAAGCGGTAGTAATATTTGAAGTGATAGCTCAGCTTAACCATTCCTATTTATACTAGGTAAAGACCTATACTATGCATCATTATAGTATATTAGTCATGATTAAGCAAGCAAGTAGTAACCATAAACATAATCATTAGCTTAACTCATCATCATCATTAACATCATTCCATAGTCATTACTACGATGGTGCAGCTCAAGTCAAGTGTTCACCGCCCAGAACGATGGCGATTCGAATCGACATAACCGAGCTCGGGGGTATTCCTCATACAAACCACACTCACCCGCCGATGAGCTACGGATCACCGTGGCACATATCCGGGAAAAACAATTACGCGGACTCACACGGAACCACCGCACTGGGGGCCACCCGACCGCCTTAGCCCGACCATCTTTGGACCTCGGACTTACTCTTGGCGCCCCGTGGTCCCCATCCATCTCCAAGACGGTGCGAACGGGTCGAGAACCGCCTGGATAGTGTTAGGCTTCGCGGTCGGAAGTGCTTATCCGCCGGCTAAGTATGAGGCATGCGTTCAACATGACTTGGGGTACATCAACTAAGATGCGGTCCTTAATCGACACGGACGGAATCACTATGGTCCAACAACCCCACAAGACTCCGTCCGGTCTCCATTTATCATAACCATAACCATCAACCGGATGATATCAACATAAGCCTTTTCATCAATCATAAGTAACCACCTATACTCGCGGATGACGTAAAATCACCCGACTTCTACCGTCTAAGCAAGCTAAGCATATTACTCGCCCTAGACTAGCAGGGCATATCAAGGTAGGATAATTCAAGGGTAAAGCAAGGATATAATACATCAACGGTTGCACACAACTCCTATACTTAATGCAACAATCATAAAGCATAATTAGACTGTTAGAAAGCATAGGTAAGTAGATGCTCCGGTGCTTGCCTCGTTCGAAGTCACTCGTCCTGTGATCGGGACACTCCGGTAGGTCTTCCTCTTCTCCTTCTAGTGGAACCTCCTGTTGGGGCTCCTCCTGATGACTCTCCTCGATCTCCGAAAACTGGGGGTCCTTTTGCGAACCTGTATGATGCGATGCACGTGCGTAAGTAGGGCAAATGCACAACATATGATGCTCATGGGTGAGGATGATTAACATTTCATTTTACTGAATAGGTGCATATCTCTTCTCTACAAACAACATAACTTAATTACTGAATACGTGCAAATCTCTTCTCTAAACACTTAGAGAAGTGTATAAAGAAGAGAGGTGCGTATGCACACACACAAACACACATCACATGAATAAAGAGAAATACCACTACTCATAGCCAAGCATCACATTTCAATTATGGTACTGTATTACATGACCAGCAAGCATAACATAATTAAAAGTGCACAAGAAGTAATATAGAACTCCTTAAATCATTTAATTCAAGGGCTTATCATTTCATGTGAATAAACAGGCTTGAACTGTGACCTCTGTCTAAATAGTCCAAAAAATCTACAAAAATTACAGGAGCTACATCATGCTATAACAAGACCATGATAAAAATTTCATCACATTTCATCAAGTACAACAGCCTACACAAAAAGATGAAATAGCAGTACAGAATTGCATATTTAATAACTTTGTACTGTGAAAAGTATCAAACAATAGATTTCATATTTTTAATTAGAACTTCTTAGCACAAGGGCAGTCATCAAAATTACCAAGGCATAATTCCTCATAATTAATTTATTAAAAATCATTTAAGAATCAGGCCAGAATTGAATTTAAATCATATTCCAATATTTTTGTATAGGAATTGCATGATACATATTTTTCCCAGAAACTAAATCACACAAAAAGTCTAACAAAACAAGAATCACATTTTTCAGAGCAATATACAATTTATCATGCATTTACTTAATTTTTAGCCATTTAAGCAATTAAATAAAACTACACAGTAAAGTATCTCAAAAATTTCATCACACATTTTTCACAGATAGATCTGCTCACTAGAAACCTAGCAAAATAAGTTTCATCAAATTTGGACCTCATTTGCACCAGATACAAATTTAAAAGCATTTAAATCGATTTTCTGCAAAACAAATAAAAGAAAAGGCCGAGCCCTGGGCCTGCGTGGACTCGGTCCAGTGGACCGTGAGCCACTGGCCACGGGACCCCACGGGTCCACGGCCCCCTGGTCGGAGCCGCGGGGGGTGGCCGTGTTCGGCGGGGCGCTTAGCTTCGCCGGCGACGAGCTCACGGGCGCAACCAAAGGCACCGGCGTGCTCCCCGCGACGAGGCGGACACGGTGGCGTCTTGGCGCTGGCTGGCTACGACTAACCCTAACTACGGCGGCGACGACAAGGGCGGCATGGCGGCTCGGCACGGCGGTGGAGTCGCCGTCTCCGGCAACGGTGAGCTCCGATGAGGAGCGCACCGCGTGTGCGGGTGCATGGCAAGGCTAGCCCTAGGGTTAGGGTGGCGGATTGGGTGCCGGAGCGCCCCGACCGTGCATGGCAAAGACGGGCGGCGGAGAACTCCGGTGAGCTCCCGGCTAGGGTGGGTGGGTAGGCGCGCATTGCCCCGATTGAGTGCGCGGGCCGCCGATTGGGGGCATGGCATGCCACGCGCGCGCAAGAGAGAGAAAGGGAGGGAGCGGGGAGGTGCGAAGGCGAAGGACCGCGAAGCTCCCGCCATGGCGCGATGGCGGCGGCTGCCGCTCGCGGGGCTTACCGCTGAGCGATGGCGGTGCTAAGGGGGTGCAGTGAGGTGGAGCGGGTGAAGGCGGAGCGGGTGCGCTGCCTCGGAGGGGCGTGAGCGCACGGTGGTAGAGGAACGGCGTGGGCGGCGAAGCTCACCGCTGCAATGGCGCCGGGCGGAGCCGCCGCGTCTTGTTGCCGGGCGAGCGAGCGAGAGAGAGAGAGTGAGCGAGCGAGTGAGCGAAGTGAGGGAGGAGGGAGCGGCGTTCCATTTCGGGACGGCCGGACCGCACGCCGGTGTCGATTTATATCGGGTCGGCAACCTACCTTGGGGGTGCCCGAGGTAGTAGATGAGATCGAGGGTGGTGAGGTGCGCGAGATCAAGAGCAAGAAAGTAACACGAGACACGGGTTTAGACAGGTTCAGGCCGTCGAGGTGACGTAAAACCCTAGTCGTGTTACGGTTGTGGATTATGATCGGGAACAATCTGTCTTTGGAGGGGGTCCCCGCCCGCCTTATATAGTCGGGGGGGGGTTACAAGATCAATCTAATCTTGCTTTCCTTGATCGGCACACGCCCGGCCCGACCAGAAATCCTAGGTTCACGGAAACCGATCGCCCGATGATCTAGGCGGATCATATCTGCATGCCGAGTCTTGCGCCTTACTCCACGGTCTTCGGTAGCGCTCGGCATGGTCTTCTCGGGCTGGGCCTTTGCCGACCGCTCGGCCTGTGCCCCTGGCCGAGGATACCCGGGGAGCAATCCCCACGCCTAGTCCCCCGAGCAGCTTGCGTGTCTCAACCCAAGGTTGGGAACCATTCGGCGTCTTCCTTGGTGCCGGCAGTTCTTCCGACCCAGTGTTCGGGCGGTGCGCCGGCCAATCAACGGATCCGACGAGCCGCGGGCGGTCGGCGTCGCCGCCGAGTCCGACCGCACGGTGCTGGAGGGAGGCGGAATCGCGCCGTGGAACACACAACGGTCGCCGCGGTTGAGAGGGACGCAGAGGTCCCACTGCCGTGGAGACGCGAGCTGCTCAAGAGAAAAAAGAAAAAAGAAAGATCTCCGCATACGGGTCCCGTGTACCACGTCGAAGTCGCTTCCGGGCGACGTGTACCACGTAGTCCCCGAGATGGTAGTAGGCGATGCATGAGACCGGTGCCGGGATCAAATTTGTGAAAGTATGAGTTGTTGAATCTCGGACGGCGGCGCCCCCCGAGACCGCTTGTCATCTTCTAGGGTCCAAACTTTGGTTTTCGTCGGGTGTGGGGCTGCGACCGGCCGGGTCGAAGCCGGTGGGCCGCCCACGGGCCTAGCATCCTCGGGAAACATCACAAGGGTCCAGCCTCCGGCGGATAACCACGGAGCGGCGCGGCGTGGTTTCCCACTTTAAGGAAGGCGAAGCGACGCGGGGCGCGGGCGCCCGACACCGCCACAGCATCTATTTTAAGATCGGGCATGGCCTTTCAGTCACACTCTTTGCCTTCCTCTCGACGCCAAAACCCCGGGGGCCGCCGCCTTCCTCTGCACAACCAACCTTTTCTCCCACATCACCGGGGCGCCCTAATCCGAAACCTAGATCCGGAATGGCCGGGCGGCAGGGGCAAAAGCGTGGTTCCGCGGGGCGGCGGCGGCGCGATCGGGCGCGGGCGGAGATCCGGTGGCTGGAGGTCCGCCTTAACGCGGGAGGTGGAGGGCTACTCGACCTGCACGCTGGCGGTCCTCGATGAGCTCGTCCGCGACGGAGTGCTGCCCGACGAGGCGCTGGGCCGGGCCGGGCGCCCCACCGTGGGTGAGTCCTTCCCCACCCCGGCGAACGGTAATGAGCTCGTAGTGTTTGCGGATTATTTCGCCGCGGGTTCGGGCTGCCGGCGCACCCCTTCCTCAGGAAGCTTCTTGCATACTACAAGATCCGGCTCATTCATCTCCACCCCAACTCCATTCTTCATCTTTTCTGTTTTCATCTATTTTTGCGAGGCTTTTCTCGGCATTCCTCCCCCACTTCAACCTCTTCCGCCATCTCTTACGCCTCGAGGGCGTTCATGGAGCCGGCTCACCCAAGGTGGTTGGTGGCCTCTATCTTTGTCTTCGGGACGGGATGAGGAACCAAAGATCGGGACTGCCCCTCGGCTCTTCTATCAAGGGATGGAACACCCAATGGTTCGTCGTTAGCAACCCCGCTCCACAGATCTCCAATGAGGTAAACGAGTGGTGGAGCGCCAACGCCAACCGGTCCGAGCGGCCATCATCCGCCGACATGGTGCAGGTGGAGGAGCTGCCTCGGCATCATCCGCCCCATGAACCTGACGGGGTGGCGGTGGCTATCAACTCAAATCGCGGGGCGCATCCGGCCATGCAAGGAGCGCGAGCACCGGGAATGAAAGTACTCCGGGGACAAGGACTTTACGCGTGAGGAGCCGGAAGCGATCTCTAAGGAGGTTCTCTTTGCGGCGGCTCACGCCGCTTTTTTCGCCGGAGGTACCCAGTGAGGAGCTCGGGTATGCGAAGCCCTACTGACTGGGCAATCCGCGACCGGGCGGTGAGTTTCTGCTTTGTTATAGTATTATGTGTGTGATTGGCCATTTGCTCAAGCCGCCCGTTTATGCAGGATCGGGCCGCCTATGTGTCGGATGTGCCCGACGACACTGGCCGACCGGGTGTAGACCGGGCGGCGATCGATGGAGAGATCCGCAAGATTGCGGAGGACCGATGAAGCGAGGGGTCGGCCGAGAAGGCAGCCCCAAGCCGTCGAGCCAAGGGCCCATCGGCGAAGGGTGGCTCGGAGGAGGCGCCTTCGCGAAGAGGCGCAAGAAGGAGCCGTGCCCCCACCGCCTCTACATTCGAATCGAGGAGGGAGGCGGGAAGCGAGCCGTCATCCTCTCGGATAGCGAAGATCGGAGGACACGGAGGCGTTGGACGAAAGGCCCGGCGTCGGTCGGCGTTGGGCCTGGCGACTTCTGCGCGACCGGTATTTGAGAAAATGCCGACCGCGGGGCGCCGCCAAAGCGGCCGAAGCGGCCATCGTACGCCGACCCGGCCGACGGCGAGGCAGCCAGGAGGCCCCGGCGTTTTCGGCGCTCGGCACCGCCGATCCGACTGTAAAGTACCAACTTCGTTTCTTTTTGTTCCCGGTGTTGTCGGGTTTGGCTTAGGAGTGTGCATTGCGGCGATCCCGTGGAGGAGGACCCCGGCCGTGCGGGGAGGATGACGATCGTCGAGACGAGACAGCTCCACCTCGCGGCGATGCGGGGGTGACTCCCGACCAGCCATCTGGGCCGAGGGGGCGCGATCCCAGCCTCGCTGGGCGCTGAGATCCGCCTGCTCGGCAGCCTGACCGGGCAAGGGAGGGCGGGGGCCGGGCTTCCAAGGTTCCGCCCGCTATCCGCCAAAGAAGGGCGGCGCGCCACGGCGGAGACCGCAGCAGGGCGGAGCCCGAAGCCGGGAGGAAGTGGTGCGGGAGGTGCCTGCGCCGCGAGAGCGGCGCTGCTCGCCGCACGTTTCTACATCGACCCCCGAGGTGAACGGGTGGAGGTGGTGGGACGACGAGATCGCCGTGCCGCTGAATATCAAAACCCGACGCCGACCGAGCGCCGCCGCGCCGAGCTCGTGGGTAATCATATTGTCTGTTTGATAGTGTTGCAGAGCTTATGTCGAATATGCATGTAGGAGCTGGCCCGTGCCGGCCGAGACGCGCGGCGCGGGGTCGCTGGAGCAAGCCGGGCGGCCGCCTACGAAGATGAAGGCCGACAACCAGCGGCTTCTTCGTGAGAAGACCAGCTTGGCGGAGTCGGTCGGCCCGCCGAAGCGCACCTGGAAGGCCGCTCGTGAGGACGACGACCGATCGCGCGGGCAGTGGGAAGAGCCGGAGCGTGAGAACGCCGGCTCGTGGGAGGCGGCCGCCGCTGGGCCGCGCGGCGGGGCGCTGGCAAATACTTTGCAGGCGCTGGTGACCGGTATGTTTTCCCCCTACCTTCCCTTTCGGCGCTCTTGTGTATTCCGGGTGGCCGACTTGTGCTCGGCCTCGGCAGCTTTTGAAGGCGAAGCCGCAGCAGCCTCAGCAGCTCGTCGAGGAGTTAACCCGTGAGGCGGCCAAGGCCACCCGGCCGGCGGAGGCAGCCCGGTCCGAGGCGCAGCGTAAGTGTCGTTTACCTTTTGCTGTATTTGCCTGATCGGGCTTGTCGGGTTCTTACCATTTGTTCTGCAGCTTGTGCGGGAGAACGCGACGGCGGCGCAGGCGGACTTGAAGCGGCGTCTTGCAGCCGCCGAGGAGCGGATGGAAGACACCATCGCCCTCCCGACCCCGGGCCGCTGAATCTCGCCGACCCGCACGGAGGGGGCTACGACCGGGACGTGCTCGGGAACGCTACCCTTCGGTCTCGCGTTTCTCGGTGCGGTGCCGTATCGTCCTACAACAAACACGGGTGTTTGTTCATGGAGCGGCCCGCGCCTGCCGCTGGCATGCATCTTGGCTCGGGTCCGATCGCACTATCCCCGGTGGAGTTGTCCCGGTCGAGGCGGGGTTTTGCCCGACCAAGTCGGTCGCCGACCAGAGAAGCCGAGCGCCGAGTCCTCCGATGCTGCCGTCAAGGTGGTGGAGGACTGGACTCGCTCGGGCGACGCCGAGGCCGACGCGCCCTAGAGAAGAGCGTTAGAATTAACTTATGTATTGCGTGTGGAGACGCCTGTCGTAAATGATGTTAATATCATTTTGTTATGCATGTAAAGTGTTTGCCGCAATGCCCCCCGCAGTGTGTGACTTTGTCGCCTTGCCGGACCGCCCAAGTTTCCTAGTATCTCATAGCGCTAAGGGTATGTTCCTTGTATTGCGCGTAGAGGGTACCGTGGTCCCCGGAAACCGGCTGGCTGGCCTTTCCATAACGCAGCGCTGAAGCTGCTAGCACGTGTAGGTTTGGGCCAGGAACAGGGTTGCTCCGATCGGTTTGAGTTAAAGTGCGCATCGGGCGGTCTTATTGGCGTATAGTGCGTGGGTAGCATATATGAAAAATCAATGCACGAGGAGAAAAAAGAGACAAGACAAAAAAGACATTAAATCATATATATATTTGGATTACAAAGGGAAACAGAGTACATATCTTTGTTCATCTTGACTTATTAGGCGTAAAAAGCATTATTAGGTGCTCGGCGTGCCGGGAGTTTGGGATATCGCGCCCGCCCCGACTCCACCAAAAGCCTATAGGACCGGGGTCGGGTGACCTCCTTGACGATGAAGGGACCATCCCGTGGGGAGGAGAGCTTATGCATGCCTGCGGGAGCTCGCGGCGGCGACGTAAGACCAGATCGCCGACCGCTGAAGGGCGCCCCTGACGTTGCGGTCGTAATAGCGACGGACGCCTTCTAGGTACTTTTGCCGATCGGACGCAGCGGCTAGGGCGTTCTTCTTCTCGCACGGTCGACGCCGGCGTCGCGCCTGGCCGGAGGTTTCCTCGGAGTAGTTTTCCACTCTTGGCGATCGGAAGGCGACGTCCTCGGGTAGGACAGCTTCCGACCCGTATACCATGTAATAGGGGAAACCCCCGTGTTCGATCGGTCAAGGCAGGCGCAGCCTCCCCGCAGGCTGGCCGGGTGGAAGTTCCTTCCAGCCACCTTCCCGGGTGCTTGTCGCCCTTTCGGTATAGGCGCTTTTTAAGTGCGTCCGGGATCATTCCGTTTGGCGCTCGGCCCCGGCCGTTGGCACGTGGGTGCGCAACGGAGACATATTTGACCAAGATGGAGCGCTCTTCACAAAACTCCCGTAACTCGTTTCCGTGAAGTTTGATCCGAGGTCGCTGATGATGCTGTTCGATGCCAAAGCGGTGAACGATTTCCTCAAAGAACTCGGGCGGCCTTCTTGCTTGTCGAGCGGGCGAGTGGTTTGTACTCAATCCACTTGGAGAACTTGTCGATGGCGACCAAGACGTATTTAAAATTGCCCGGTGCGGCTCAAGGGGCCGACCGTCGAGTCCCGTGCATCGCGAACGGCCAGCCGACGGGATCGCTCATTAGAGCGTGGGCCGGCAGGTGAGGCTGCTTGGCGAAGAACCGGCATCCCTCGCAATGTCGTACCAGTGTGTTCTCGGCCGGCTACAGCCGGTCGGCCAAGAAAAATCCAGCTCGGAAGGCTCTGCCGACGACTGTGTTCCGAGAGGCGCAATGGCTTCCACGAGTCCAAAGATGTATTTCTTTTTAGTATCTTCAAACCTTCGGGCCGCGTAACGCACTTTTGCAGAACGTTAGCGTTGGCGTTTCCTGCGCATCGGCGAGCCCTCTACCGGGGCGTAGTGCTTGCTCCGCCCGTATCAAACGTTCGCCTCGTTTTTGTCGGTCGGGACCTCGAGTTGGTGAGGTACGCTTGCATCTTGGCGGCGAGGCCGGCGGTCTCGTTGATGATGTAGTTTTCTTGCTCGCAAGCGTGGGCGTTCTTCAGGTCGGCGCGGAGGGTGAGCACACCACCGTGAGCTGGCATCTTCATCACGAGGTAGGCGTAGTGAGGGACCGCCATAAACTTGTGCGGGGGCCGGGCGCCCCAAGATGGCATGATGGGCCGCGGTCGAAGTCCGCGACGTAGAACAACAGCAAGGTTTTCCTTACGGAACCGCCGGGGTGCCAAACTGCATTGGCAGGTCACTTGGCCGAGCGGCTCCGATGGCTTGTCCGGGATGATGCCCCGTAACGGAGATTCGGCCGGGTTGTAGGGCCTCTTTCGGGATGCCGAGTTCCGGAGCGACTTTGGGAAGAGTATGTTCAAGGAGCTCCCCGCCGCCGATGAGGACACGCTTGAAGTGGACGTTGCCGATCACCGGGTCGAGGACCGTGGGGAAACTTGGGGGTATGGTATGTCCGACCACCGGTCTTCCTCGCTGAAGGTGATGGGCTGGTCGGACCATGGCAGAAGGCGGGTCGGGCGATAGTTTTCGTCGGAAATCGCCATGACCCTCCCGGGCGGTCGCCTTCTTGCTCCTCTTGCTCTCCATTGCGCAGGGCCCGCCGCAGATCGTGGCCACGCTCTTGGACGGTGTTTGGTACGGCACCGCCTGTTTCGGTCATCTTCTTTATCGCCCGCGCTTTTTGTCGCCGCCACGGCGGGCGTTGGCGCTTCATGTCTTCTTCCTCGCGACATGGTGGATCGGGCACGGCTGATCCGGGACTTTGTCGAACTCGGCGTCGAGGTTTCGCTTGACCCGTGACTTGACGTTGTTCACGTCGGGCCGGGCGTCCCGGTATCGGTCCGAGCGGTCGCGGTTGTCGTGGCGATGATCCGCCTTCGATCCCGCTGGTCGGTGTTGCGATCGTTGGGCCGAGGAGCCCCGGCGGCGGAGGAGGGGGCATGGGCCTTTTCCCCCGCGACGAGGTCTCTGTGGTGCCCTTCGGCCTCCTCTCCCAGGCGTAGGCGTCGGCGGTTTTCATCAGCTCGCCGATTGTTTTCAGGCGTTTCTGTGGAGCTTCTCGCGCAGAGGGAGTTGCTGTATGTAAGGCCTCGGATGAAGGCCGTGATGACGTCGGGTGTCATTGGCGTTGGCGGCCGGTGCGCAGCGTGGAGAAGCGGCGAATGTATTGCCGAGCGTCTCGTTGGGACGTTGCGTCAACCTTTCGAGATCGCGGGCGCGTGGCTTGGCGATCACACGTGGCCATGTAGTTGTCCACGAAAAGCTTCCGGAGCGCGCCCGGTTGTCGATGGAGTTCTCCTCCGATCCGTGAACCGATTCGGGGCTGGGGAGGCCAACATGACAGAGCAAGTAGTTTGCCATCGTGTCTTTGTTCCCCCGGGCGGCCTTTGCTCTGGCGTACGTTTGGAGCCACCGCCGGGGTTAGCCTTGCCGCCGTAGGGCTCCACCGTTCGGGATCCGGAAGTGATCGGGCCACCGATGGGACCGCAGCTCGCGTGCCGAGAGGGGCTTGGGGCCCTCGATCACCGGGCGCCAGGCGGCCGGAGCCCGTGCTCGGCGCCGAAACGACGGCGGCGCTCCATCTCGGCGTTGTAGGCATCGGTGCGCCTCGGGCGCCGATGACGGGCGCCTTGAAGCGCCACGCCCGGGCATTGATAATCGCACGGGCGCCGGGCGGGTGGCTGGTTGATGGACGGGTCCGGGCGGGTTGTTGCCGCGCCTGCTCGCCGCAGTTGCGCTTACCTCCCCGTCATTGTGCGATCGGGCGGGACCGTCGGGATCTTCCCGACCGGTGGGCGGGATCCGGATGTGGAGGATCCGGACGGCATCTCCCCGTAGCCTCTGCTCACCCGCACTTGAGCAGCCTTTGATGAAAGCTTTAGCCCGGTTTACCCGAGGGGTCGGGGCAAGTGCCTCAAGCTCGTTGGCGGCGACGGGCGAGATTGGCGCTCGGGTCGGCGCACGATCCGCTCGTCGATGTAGACGAACTCTTCGCCAAGTTCTGTAGAGGTGGCGTCCCGGGCCGGCCGCATCTCGGAGGAGACGCTGCTCCTGTTCCTCGTAAGCCACACGGCGTTCGGCTCGATCGGCGGCAGCGCGCCTCCTTGTCGGCCTTGATGTCCATCTGTCTCGCCGGCGGTGGGTCCTCGTCCCGGCGAGACCGCCCGAGCATGAAGATGCGGGGCCGGGTATACCGGGGGGTGTAATTTTCATTTGGAGGGTTCCGGCCCACTAACAACGATTGATGTATCTAGATCGGATGCGGGAGAGGCATCGGAGTCGGAACAGGGCTGCTCCTCCCCGGGATGGTGTGGAGTGACTCGTCGTTTTTCCGCGGTGGAGCTGTACCATGTTAACGGATCGGGCGATAGGATGTCGGCGGGTGATGGTTGGGCGAGTTGTCGCCGTGCTACTTCTGGTGGGTACCCGCGGGACCTTGCGGTCGGGGTGATGCCACCATGGTTGTAGATCCTGCTCCTCCTGGGGAACCGCGATGGCGCCCCGCCGAGTGTTTTGGGTGCCTGAGGAAATCTCCCGTAACCACCGGGGCCCAAACCCGGTGGGTCGCCCACTGGCTGCGATGGGGACGCCCAGGTCCAGTGGGCCTCACCGGATGGCCGATGGCCTCGGCGGGGTGGGTGGTCGGATCGGTGGTGCCCGGGCGGCGACGCTGCGGGTTGCCATCCTGGCCCGACGGGTGGGTGCTCGCTAAAGCCGCCTGCGAAGTGTTTTCGGGCGAAGTTCGATGCACTCGCGTATGCCTCCACCGACCCGGCCGATGAGCTCAATCAGGTCGTCGGAGTTGACGGGGTTCCTCTCCGACGGGCGCCGCAAATGGCCGCCTACAGGGGAGGATCGCCGTGGCCTCGCTTGGAGGCGCCGGGTCGGGTCGGCCGGCCGACGCATGCCCGGTTCCATTGGATGGGACCGGGGTTGGCGTTCTCCCCGCCATCGTGCTCGGCGGCGACGGTCCACGTGATGGATCCGACGGTGAAGGTCATGCCCGACGCGGCGGAGAGAGCGACGGTGGAAGGAGTAACCATCTTGCTCGGCCGACGGATCTGAAACGCACACCCCTACGGCGCCGCGCCACTGCCGACGATATCTGGTCGGCAGCCTACCTGGGGGGGGTGCCCGAGGTAGTAGATGAGATCGAGGGTGGTGAGGTGCGCGAGATCAAGAGCAAGAAAGTAACACGAGACACGGGTTTAGACAGGTTCGAGCCGCCGAGGTGACGTAAAACCCTAGTCCCGTGTTTCGTTGTGGATTATGATCGGGAACAAATCTGTCTTTGAGGGGGTCCCCGCCCGCCTTATATAGTCGGGGGGGCGGGGTTACAAGATCAATCTAATCTTGCTTTCCTTGATCGGCACACACCCCGGCTCGACCAGGAAATCCTAGGTTCACGGAAACCGACGCCCGATGATCTAGGCGGATCATATCCGCATGCCGAAGTCTTGCGCCTTACTCCACGGTCTTCCGGGTAGCGCTCGGCATGGTCTTCTCGGCTGGGCCTTTGCCGACCGCCGGCCCAGTGCCCCGGCCGAGGATACCCGGGGAGCAATCCCCACAGCCGGCGCTGGCCCCAGACGCCGAGTCCGCCGCCCACGCGGGCGGCCGGCCGGGCGCATGGCGCGCCAAGGCTGCTGCCCGAGCCGGTCGGGTCGGCCATGACCGCCGGGGCGCGGGCGCGAAGGCACGCTGGTGGACGCGGGTCATGGGCCGAGTGGGCGGATTCGCCTGCTCGGGTTGCGCTGGCATTTTCTCTTTTTTTTTTGAAATTTAAAACTTAAACCAAAAGCTTCCTTTTTGACAATTTTCCAAGCATTTTCAAAAGATGCTCCAAAAATAAAAGTTGTAGAGAATTTAAAACTGAGCAACTTTGATTTAAGGCTTGGGTCAAAATTCCAAATAGATTTTGAATTATAAATTCATTTTGAATTTAGGGCATAAAAAGGAATTTTTCCATGATTTTTCTTTTGCTCCAAATTACTCCAAATCTTTTGCAATAAAATTTGTTAAATCATTTCAAAATGCTGGGCAAGTGAATCCAAACTTGATCAAGTGATTTGCAAGGCAATTAATTAACTAAATTAAACAACTAGCAATCAAGCATAAATTGAAATGCAAAACACATGTAATGATGATGCATTTAGGGTTTGATGCTTGATGATGCTCATGCCATGATAAATGATGATCAAGTTAATTAATTAGGTGCCTAATGCATGCTTAACACTTGAGGTGTTACACGTATCCGTATCCGTATCCATATCTGAATACTCAAATCGTATATCCTATCTAACATGATTGATACTATCTGTATTCGAATCTAAATCCGACAGAAATATAGTGATATTCGTTCGCATCTGATCCATTTTCATCTATGTACGTCCTAGATGCGCTAGCGATTGACAGACTAGGGGAAAGTACTAGCACTTGCTTAGTTTCTCAGCATGGTCTCATTGTCCTCACGCATTGATGATATCTACGTCCCAAAGATATGATTGAACCATACTGTGTCCATCCCCCAAAGCATGCACACATCTCGTATTTTAAAGAGTTACTAGGAAATATGCCCGTGCGTTGCAACGGGAGAAAAAAAATCTATCAAAATGATAATAAAAACATATATGAAAATCTTACATGTCTATTTGTATTTTACATTTTTTATAAAATTTATAATTTATTATATGATGACCATTACATCTATGTTTTGTTCATAGCTTCACAACGCGTTTTTAGTTTGGGTTAAATTTCATATTGGCACTACTATTATCTAATCGATATTGACAACAACTATCTGATGGAATGTACAATGCTGGAAAACTTAAGCTTTGAACTGCGGTAGTAGGCGGAGAATAAAACAGAACAACTGCAGGTGGAAAACTACAACACCAGATGCACTACTGGTGCACGCACACCTGAAAACCAAAGAAGGAATTCCTGAGGAAAATCGAAGATCCAGAGCATAGCTACAGCACAGCTGTTCTAGAACTCAGGACGAAACTGAAAACAGCAGCCACTGCACTGCCGTCAGAGATCGAGAAGCAATCTACTCATGGAACTGTTGTGCTGTTCTGCAGAAGTCAAGCATAGACAAAGGAGCAGGCATGAAAACAAGCTGCTATAAATAATTTCTATAAGAAAACACGGGTTGCATATTGGTCAAGTTGCCCATCAGAAGCAAGATGTGATTAAATTTAAAAGACCCTGCTAATCCTCACAAAAATATTGCTCCTTCACTGAACCTGATCGATGCAGTTCAGTTCATGAAACACTGTTGTCTCAGAAACAACACAGGAAATAGAAGCTAATCAATCTGCACCAAAACAAAATCCTAGAAACTGAATTTGGATTGGAGCCTCACAGCATCACAAAAAACAAAGCCAACTTGATCAATCCAAAAGTATTGAAACTTTCTCACAGATCTCAAAATTCAGTAAAACACATGGTGATTATTAATCAATATATAGATACTCCTTTCAGGAACCAGAATCCTTTAGATATTGAAGAACTATAAACACGTTGAGGGTGTAGAGCCCTTCAAATGAGTCTCACATGTATGGGAAAGACAGTGGATGAACTAAAGCACAACCATAGGGTAAAACTGATTTTAGACTACTTTGATAATCAACAGTTCAAGTGCTCTAATAATCGTACATAAATAAATGGTCTACATCATAAAAAATATTTGGAAGTTATTTGACTATCTCTAAATCTGAGTATTTTTTATACATCTAATGAAATCTTGAACTCCATTTGGTAAGCTGCCTTCACATTTATTTTCCTTCAAAGTCAATATCTGCCCCAAGAATTGCTTTCTGAGTTCATAGCCATCCCGTTTGTGATAAAATAATTAACATATAAGCATCATAAATGAGAAAACTATATATATAAAGCTAATATAAATATGGTTCCTACCTTTATTGGTGACAATTGTAGTTCATCTTTCCATGCAAAGATAACCAGATAGTTCCCTTTATATCTACGATGTGAAGGATGCTAGAAGGATGTCCACTAATTCCATCAACTACACAAACATCAGCTTCTTATTTTTTTCTAAACACATTTGAAGTTTCTTTTTTGGGTAATCACCATCTTTTAAAAGCTACTATCACCATTGATATTAGGTTTTTCAAGGCAAACCCTCTGAGCATTGTAAAGAAATACCATCATTAACCTAAGGAGGCGCCACAAAATAATATTATCAGGCACCAATTCCACAATGACATTTGATTGAGTTCTCACAGAACATTCATATCTAAATAGTATTATTCTCTGCAACACTGAACTAAGGCTTTCAGGAATGGGAAATCTAAATATACTTTGCATCAGTAAAATATTTACATAAATAAATTCCTGCAGACACCGGTGATAATTTGACTTTTTAAGTTGAAATTTGTTGACAACACAAATAGTTAGTATACCCTGACAATTTCTGTTTACACTAAGTGGTGATATGAGGTTGCAAGGTATTAAATCTCACTGATTAACATAGATACCTCCTACGTGAGCACTGTTTTTTATGCACCTTGATTAGTTGCTTTGCTTTTGTGTGCTGTGTGCTTTCTCCTTTTGAATATTTTGATTCTTGACAAATGACCATCCACAATTATTCCATCAAATCCCTGATCAAATGCTAGAAATGATAAAAATCCAAAATGGCATCAATGCAAGAGCTAGTTACAGGAAATTGTAAAGTTAGTACTTGCAACTTCGTTGCTGATTTTTCCAAGCATGTCAATACGTGGGCACATGGTTCAGTTGCAAACTCATCATGGCCGCAGCATCAGCGCCATGTTGGGACTTCTGTCTGTGGTGGTGAAGAAAGAACTGGAAGAGGATGACCTTGATTTGGCAAGGGTGGAGTGCCTCAACCGCATCCAACAAAGATGGTGGAGGAAATTCTAAATAGACTGACTGTCTGCAAGCTAGCATCTTTTACCTAGGACATGGTTAGGTAAATTCAGTAGGAACACATGCAAACATGCAAAAGGCTTCAAAAAGAATAAGTTTATTTTCTAGTTCAAAGGTCAAGGTCCCCTAAATACACTTTTCAATTAATGGGACTTTTAGCAGGATACACATTTAAATGCACTCTAAACTAATGCCCTAATAACACTGCACCAACTGCGGTTTCAAAATGCTAACAAATACAATAGTAATGTTCAGATAGATATAACTCCTAAAACCTCCATAAAAAATCATGAAACCTTAACAACAACTATGTCTCAATGGTATCTGCAATCATAACTATCTAGGATGCTGCAAGACATAAAAAACAAAAGGATACATGATTGTTGTTCTCTAGTCCATCTCATGTTGCGCATAGTGGTAATAGGATGCAGCCACAAGTAGATGAGAGTAATGAGACATTGTGCAAGGGGTGGTACCTTTCCACGAAGTTGTTTTTTTTTCCACCAATTACTCAGAGGTTCTTATGCCTATCGTTTCCTGCATCTGTTAAGATCAGCAATGATTTTTGCCTTACTGCTTTGCACAAACTAACAGAAAAGGTAGTAGTGACTGGAGAAGGATGACTCACTTAGGAATTATCATTGCCTAGTGACTGCATCCGACGATGCTGCTTCAAGGTTTCCAAATGCTGAAATGCATATTCAGTTCAACATAAGGAACACCAATCTTGATTATAGATCTCAAAAAGCAATCATCTTGGTGAGGTCCCCGGCCAACTTTAAAGCTTCGACTTCTAATTCTAGATTATCAATACATCATGAAATACATCTAATCGGAGGTAAAAAAATCAGAATATATATATGATCTTCAATGACATAGAACAGAAAGAATCAAATGAACATCCCAGAAATTAAAGAACTGCATTAGAAGCTCTATGGCCTACCATGCCAAGCCCAACGGATCTGGAAACTAATGAATCCCCTAACACAAACAATCCATCTAGCAAAATATGGCACCCTAGGTAAAAGAAGAGAGAAAATTCAGAGAAAAAAGCCACGGACCTTGCTAATAGTAACAAATATCAAACAAAGACATATGAAAAACTAAACCTAGCAAATCCATATCCATTGGGAATATCTACTTGGCAAAATCAGAGGTCTACTCGTCGAGGTGCTTCTATGCTCGGCAAAAATTAGGTCTTGTTCTTCGAGGATTTCCCAATGGCAGCAGTAATATATAGGTAAGGGAAAAACGGAAGCAATCGTGGATAAGAAATTCGTGTCGGACGTGGAGTTCGTAACACACCAATATAGGATTGTTCGATTTGATTCCGACTCTGCAGGGGAACAACCTGGATTGCCTGGGTCCGGCCCTTGGGGCTTGCGACATCCGGAACGTGCGGGCGGGCGCAGTGCTGAGATAGATTCCGATTCCGGGAAGGGAACAGACTGCCAGCATGGGGGCCTCAGACGGACGCGATGGGCAGGCGCGGACCTGCAACTGCCAGGACAGGGGCTGATACAAGCGGCCGGCCGGGCGGCTATGGCCGGGTTGGGCGGCCAAGGTTCCCGGTGGAAGCAGCCCGCTAGGCGCCGCCGTGCATCTCCCGCCGAACAAGGTCCCTGATATGGCGAAGCAGCCAACAACTCGTGACGTGCTGTTGCCCATGGCCGCCGGGCGGGTAGCGGCCGATGGCGTCACGCGCGCGTGCCAGCGTCTCAGCGGCGGCCAATGCCCATCGCCGAGGGCTCGGGCAGCCGGTAGCATGAGCAGGCGGACGCCGGCGCACGGCATGAAAGCGGTGCCCGAGCTGGTGTCGCACTCCCCGGGCTAGCCACCCTCGCATCTTAGGCCGTCACCACCATGCCGCTCCGCCGCAGGATCTCGACGTCCTGGAGGTGCGCCAGCAGCAGCGGACCGCGCACGACCACGGCCTCGTACGCCGCCAGGTTGCCCAGGACCACCTCCGTGTTGGTGTCCAGCGTGATGACGGCGAGCTGCAGCGTTGCTGTCGCGCGGTCGAAGGCGATCCCCTTCTTGATGCCGTCGACCTTAGGTGCCGCGTGAACCGGACACCGCACCGGGCCAGCGCCTCCACCGACGGGATCCGGATCTCGTCCGCCCGTGGCGCCGTCATGGCACCCTCCTCGGGATGCTCGCCGCCGCCGCTGCCGTTGAGCTAGGGCCTCCACGTCCACCGACTGCATCAGCTTGCCGAGCACCGGCACCAGCGCCGGCGCCTTGCGCCCAATCTTCCCCACCAACTTGGTGAGGTTCTTCACTTGGCATCCCCCCGCCGAAGCCGTGGAGGAGGAGTAGCGGCGGGGCACCAGACGTGCAGTGTCGTTGCCGCCGCTGTCGTGGGGGCAGGCCGGGAGGCGGAGGACAACGGGTCAGAGGAGAAGGCGCGCTGTTGAATGGGCCGGAGTAGGAGAGGTAACGGGCTGAATGGCCGGACTTAAAAAATAGGAGGGAGAAACGCTTCCCTCTTAAATATTAGGTATAGATAGATATAGATAATATCAAGTTCGACCAAATCGTTAAATAAAAAATAATAACATTTATGATACTAAATAAACATCATTAGATTTAATCATATCATATTTTTATAGTAAGCTGATTTGAAGAGACAAATGGTGTCAATATTTTTATACAAATTTAGTCAAAGTAAAAATTTGTTGACTCCTTAAAAATTTGTTGACTCCTTAAAACTTTGAGACAGAGTAAGGACCTATTTGGTTTGCAGTTAGATTATCATAATCAGGATTATATGCAAATCATTATAATTGAGATTATAGATTATAATAATCAAAGTGTTTGGATCACTGAATTGTCATTGTGGATTGTTGTTGGTTCAAGAGGAGTGGTTTGGTGTGTGTTGTATGGTTCTCTTTCCCCTTTTTCTTGGAAACATAATAAATCATAGTTCTCTTGTGTGTCTAAGAAAAAAAGCAATATCTATAATCCTTAAAAAGCAAGTCTCATCTAGATTATAGGATTATTGGACTATGTGGTTTTGTTTATAATAATGAACTCTCTAACTGAAAAATCACAAAATTGAAAAAGCAGAGGCAAAATCACAATTCCAGCACTGGACAAGGGCCAGAACACAATTTTCCTAAGAATACTGCATCAAATAGAATGCAATAGAACTTGTATGAAATAACAATTCTCAATGCATAGTTTCATTCCAAAGTTTTATTAGACAAGTAATTTCATGACTCATTATGAAGTTAGCACCTATACCAGGATACACATTTCTTCTCTCTCTCTCTCTCTCTCTTCTTAAATATGATGCCACTTCATCAAGAATGTCTATATAGTAGCTTATTAAATATAGATGAAACTTACCTAAAACTCATACTGAGACCGACCTCAAGTTTGAAAGATTTAAAGAATGATTTTATAAGTGGCACCCCTCAATTCAACATTTCAAAGGCTTGAGGACTCAAAGTGGTTTAAATTCATCTTATATTTTTTGAATTTGATTACAGGAATCATTGTACAACAAACAGGGATGCAAATCACATTTGTACATTAATAACTATTGAGACAGTTGAACACAATATGGATACTTTTGGTGAGTATCGAGGGTAAGTCACATTGGATGTTTGACAGGTGTCGAAAGTTTGGATATGTCCTTGCGGCAACCCAATTTAGGTCGTGTTAGAAGTTAGTTACTCACTTTCAACCAATGAAAGTTCCAATTCCAACATTACTCATACATAGCCGAGCCTTGAGAGAAATACCGGACTATTAGCTTCCGACCATCAAAAGTTCTAACATATATATGTCAGAAGTTCTGATGTGTCTTTCATGCAATCTTGTGACCTGTGTGTTCAGTATATGAAACACCATTAGAAGTTGTGATCTCACCCAGAACAACTAGAATGTGCTAGAGGTATAAGTATCACACTCAAATCATTTCTAGCCATTACCCACTTCATTTATTATGATCAACCTTCAAAGCCCTATCCTCTTTGCTTCATAATCCAAATCTTACAATAGTTTAAGTAGAGAGAGGGGAAATTGGTGAGAGAAATTATAGATTCAAAGGCTGAGCCTTCTCAAGTCGGTTGAATTCATGTCCATTATTCTTGGGGCTTGGCCCCTAACAAACTAGGCATCGCTTAGGATCTCCTAATCCATGGGCAAGCCTCAGAAGGTTTGTATTACCCTTGTAATTCTAATGAAGAACTCAAATTGATCTTTGTGGTTGCTTGGAGAACCAAGGAGGTAAAATAGATTTCGACCTTTGTGGTCATCTCAACAACAGAGATATAGACATTCATAGTGATATGACTAAAGATCGGGATAAATTCTTGTGTCCCATGTATTTCTTGTTGTTGTGTCTGATTGATTTTAGGGGGGTGTTTGAGACTGCACCACAAACTCAATCGTAGAGCAGCTCTACAAAACCTAGAGTTTGTGGAGCACCTCTTTAGGTGCTCTCACGACTCCACCCTTTTTTTAGAGCTACGTGCATGGAGCTCAAACCATTTGGCTAAAAAATATGGAGTAGAGTTGAAAAATGTGGAGCGGAGCAGTCCCAAGCACCCCCTTACTTGTATGTGGTTGTCTCTCTCTCAAACTTATTCTTAGGGTTTGGTTTGGTGTTACATCAAGGGCAAGGAAGTGCATCAACATCTTCATCTACCTCTCTAGAAAGTGATAATTAGCGGATCTAAAATTAAAGTAGGATTTACTTTGATTTTGTAGCTTTCCTAGGTGTCAAAACTTCTGACAGTTTTTTGTCCAAAATTTTGGTCAAAACTAATGTGTTGTATGAAGATTGTGTTTGTGAACTTTTAGATAAGCCTATCATAGCCCACTACTAGAATCACCCTCTTTACTGAATGTCAGATAATTTTCCAAGCGCAATCTATCAGGCACTTGGCAAAGATGGATTTTGCCGAGTGTAACACACGACAAACATAGACACTCAGAATAGAAATGTTTGCCAAGTGTCGAACCCAAAGGACGCAAACTCAGCATAGGGACATATTTGCCGAGTGCAATGGGTTATGCACTCGACAAAGGTTCATGTTTCCGAGCGTCCCCGACACTCGACAAATGTTCCTCTATTGCCACCATTGGGACTTTGGCGAGTGTCGGGCGTTAGGCACTAGGCAAACGTGCACCTTCCGAGTGTTAGGCTTCTAACACTTGGCGAAGTTTGCTTTTGCCGAGTGCCAACAGCTGACACTTAACAAAATAATGGTTTTGTACTTTGCCTTCCAAATTTTTTCTTTTGCCGTCCTACCTATTTGACTGCATGTTAAAATTTTGAATAATTTAAAGAGTTTTTGCTATATTTCTCTAATTAATTTAATTTAATTTAATTTTTTCTAATATAGAAAGATTGAACGCAAGTATCGAGCACTAGGCAAACCTCCCAAGTACCCCCCAGGCAGGCACTCGGCAAACCTCTTGTCTTTGTCGAAAGTGCACCCCGGCAAGAAGACTCGACAAAGTAGCTGTTACCGTCAACATCTCCGTCACAGCAACTTTTTTGCCAAGTGTCAGCCGGGCACTTTGCCGAGTGCTCGATAAACGATACTCGACAAAGAGGTCTCGGCTGATGTTTTTTTTACCAGTGCAGGCCTTGCCGAAAGCGCGCTATTTAACAAAGCCTTTATCGAGTGATCCTTTTCACTAGTGATCCTTTTCACCACGGACGTAGATGCTTACCTATTGATGATGCTAATAAAAGTATCATTATTAATTATTCATTGTACATGGTTTAAAATGTTATTTTGTTCTTAAAAAGCAATTAGACCCTATCGAACGATATATTTGAATACATATGACGTGGACTTGCTGCTAGTTTAATTAAGGGGGAGTGTATAAAATCACACATGAAATGCGTTTTCCGAAAGAAATCAGACAGTAGTCCAGATGCTACAAATTAAATGTAGGATACACGTGTCTAAATATGTATATTCCACACGCATGACTGGTCGTTCAATTCCTGGCCGCCTCTGGGAAAAAAACGTCAAGTTTTCTTTGGCCCGAGAAAGAAAAATGTGATTAACAACTCTATTTTATTATTTTTATTAAGTGATACGTGGATCGCGTCCGTGATATTTTATTTTAGGTGCGATATGCGAGCGACCAAATGTGAAGCTGTCCATCGGAGTTTGTACGTACGCATGCTTGGCTGCCCAATAATGCATGGACGTACATTATTAATTAATTATTATTAAATTAGCTCATGCGATACATTAAAAAAAAGGCAGATTTGTTTTGTCCGGGCCAACTCCAATCTGAATCTGATGCATTGCAGCCAATGAGCAATGAATGCCCGCGCGCTGAACTGAATATTTGAAGCGATCATCGAGTATTTGGTCACCACAAGCAAGCATTCGTCTTGACCCGGCATTAAATTAAGCGAATTACTAGTCTGCTGCTGCCACCGCCCGCGGAAGCATAGACATTTTTTTCCCACTTCGATTTCCTTGTTCCTTCTATTCTTCCTCTTCCTCCTCATGTTTTCGATGCCGTTCAACTCTCGTGCAGTGCAGTGCAATGCAACGCTTATATATACCTGACTCCATGCAAAGCTTCACGCCACACAACAAAGCAGACACACACGTAGTACTAGCAACAAGTTTAAGAAGTCATTGCCATTTCATCCAGGCTTAAGAATTCATTGCCACCACCACTGCCATTGCCATTGCCATTTCGTCCACCACCGCCATAGCCAACGTACGTTTTGGATAGAAGTCGAGGACAATGCTATCTGAGCAAGCAGCGACGGCGCCCATGGCGGCGAAGAAGCTAGTGGCACAGGCAGCGGCAGAGGAGAACAACAATAAGAGCATGGCCACCCTGATGAACCTGCTCCCGCTGGACAGGTCGCGTCACCGCAGCGGGAAGAAGGGAGCCGCGCGCCATGCATGGTGGCGCGATATCCTCGGCCAGGTCATTATGCCAGTCATCAGCTAGCAGCGAGGGTGCCACGCTAGCATGGGAGACCGCGCCACCATGCATGGCGCGCTCTATATAGATGCGGCGCCTTGTATTCTGGTAGCGACAAAAGGTTAGACCTGAAAATTAGTTTAGGACCAAGTTTTTTTTTTTAAAATATCTTCAGAAATTCAGTTAAAAATAAAAAAAAATTCCTACGTGCAACCATGCCGGAGGAAAAGGCCGCCGGTGCTGGTGCGGCAGCCGCCACCGGGGAAGAGAAGGTGGAGTGGCTCCGGTCGCAGCTCATCGGAAAAGACGCCGAGTTCTACACGCCGTTCGGCCGCCGCGCTCACGTACGCCGACCAGACGGCGTCCGGCCGGAGCCTGCGCTACATCGAGGACTACCTCGTCAAAGAGGTCCTCCCCTTCTACGGTGAGCACACGTGAGATGACGACGATCGATCGAGCTGTCACTGTCAGCCGCCATGGATTCGACCTCTTTGGTTGCTCATCACATCACAAGCTAATGATTTCATCTGCTAATGGATGCATGCAGGGAACACGCACACGGAGCACAGCCACGTCGGGAGCAAGACGACGCGTCTGGTGCACAAGGCGGCGCGCTACGTGAAGCGCTGCATGGGGCCGGCCCCGGCGACGCGCTGCTTTTCTGCGGCGCCGGCACGACGGCGGCCATCAAGCGGCTGCAGGAGGTGATCGGCGTGGCCGTGCCGTCCGTCTAGCTGCGCGGCCGCGTCGCGGCGGAGCTACTCCGCGCCGAGGAGCGGTGGGTGGTCTTCGTCGGGCCCTACGAGCACCACTCTAACCTGCTGTCGTGGCGCCGGAGCCTCGCCGAGGTCGTGGAGATCGGCGTAGGCGCCGACGGGCTCGTCGACGTGGACGCGCTCCGCGCCGCGCTCGCGTCGCCGGAGTTCGCGAACCGGCCGTTGCTGGGGTCATTCTCGGCGTGCAGCAACGTCACGGGCGTCGTGGAGGATCGCGCGCGTCCTGCACGAGCATGGCGCCTTCGCCTGCTTCAACTTCGCCGCCAGGTGAGACGTCTCAAGTCAGACACCACTGGCCGTCAGAAAGACAGAGAAATTAACAAATGCATTACAAGCGCAATTAATGGAAAAAGTCTACTTAACCCCCTGATGTATTGACCTGTGTCTAACCTACCCCTGAAGTATAAAATCGGGTATTGAACACATTAAAAGTTTGTAAAACGGTCAATTTACCCTACTGGGGCGGTTTTACTAGGGCGGTTTTTGCTGGCGTGGAGGCGGTTTTACTCAGCATGGCGCCGAGGTGGACTCACGATCTTTGCCGTGGGCCGAGAAAAAGTCTACATCACCCCCTCAACTATGGGGAGGTGGACCACTTAACCCCCTAAACTATGAAGCAGTCCTATTCCACCCCTGAACTTTTTCAAAACCGGTCAAATTACACCCTGAAACGGTTTTTGAAGCGGGGGTTTGCTACAGTAACACAGTTTTGTCTTTTTTATTTATTTGGCTGAATTTTGAAAAATCATAGTAAATCACAGAAAAATCATAAAATAGAAAATCTAATTTTGTTGGACTCCATATTAGTAGATCTACACAGTAAACATATATTATAGTATGCGTTAGTCTGAGTTTTTACCGTAACTTAAGATCTATCCTTTTCTATAGCATGAACCTAAGCATAAATTAAAATAAAATTTCATGCTTGTTAAATATAAATAAATTTATAACTAAGTTATACATGATTCAATGAGTATAAAATTTTTACTATGGTTCACACATAGAATAATTAGGCCACAATAAAAATTTCAAGTACAATTGGACCTTAGAAGCTGCTGGCTATGAATTATTCTAATTAATTATAGTAAAAGGATAGATCTAAAGTTACGGCAAAAACTTTGTACTAACGCATACTATATTATATGTTTACTCGTAGATCTACTCATATGGAGTCCAATAAAATTGATTTTCTATTTTATGATTTTTTCTGTGATTTACTATGATTTTTCAAAGATTCACCAATAACCCCCGTTTCAAAACCGGGGGGTGTAATTTGACCGGTTTTGAAAAAAGTTGGGTGTGCCAGGATATTTCATAGTTTAGGGGTTTTGGTCCCACCTCCCATAGTTGAGGGGGTGATGAGACTTTTTTCGCCGCTCCACGCCAAGACGTAGTCCACCTACGCTTTATAAATGAAAGAAAACCGCTTCCACGCCAAGAAAAACCGCCTAGCAAAACCGCCTGTGGGGTAAATTGACCGGTTTTACAAACTTTAATGTGTTCAATAACCCATTTTATACTTCAGGGGTTAGACGATGCGCCAATACGCCGTGGGTTAAGTAGACTTTTTCCCTTAATTAATTAGGTAATGACTTTGTTTCAGCCGGCCGTTATTTTATCGACCCGCACGGCCAGTGACTCGCCTTATTGCTCCAAACGGAGACCCCACGCCCACCTCCACTAATTCACGAGCCCGCACAGTGTCGTCTTCCACCTCCCACTCTCCCTCCCCTCCTCGCCCGCGGACATGGCGAGCTCCTTCCCCGAGTGCTCTCCCCGACGACAACCTCCTCCGACGATCCCACGCGCCCACCGCCTCCCCGCAAGGCCATGGCGGATCCGGCGGATCCAACCCTGGCCATGGTGGATCGGGCTCCAACCATGGCGGATCCGACGGATCTGGCCCTGGCCATGGCGCCCTCGATGACTTGCTGCCGGCGCTCCTCCAGGTACTCCACCTCTTCTTCGACCGCCTGGCTCCGCCTCTGCCTCTCCATGCTCCGCTATATATCACTGGGCTAGCAGAGGGAGCTAATCTAGGTAGCAGCGCATGTGCTAGGCCGAAGCAACTCAAGTCTCCTACCACTCTGCCATGGATTATTTATCCCGTAGGCTGCATCTAGCATCGATTCGATTTCCATGGGCCATTCCTCGTGATGCTCTGCTTCGTGAGATTTGTGCGGGAAGGAGGATGTGCCAATGACTCTGTCATGCCGATCTACGTTCTACTCCGTAGCAGTTTGGGGGAAGTTTGGGGATGCTGGATGCTTCTCTTTTTTTTCAGATCCACTCATCCATGTGGTTGTGCAATCTTCGTATGCCCCTCTCCTCCCTGCCGTCTGCTTATGATTTTCATTCATTCTTCATGCTGTAGAAGTAGAACCCAAATTTGTTTGCACATTCTGTATTAGCTAGTGTACAGTACTACTATGAGCATGCTGTGATCGTTTCTTAAATTTCGTGTGAGGATACATGAGATATTGCATAGTCAGTTTAGTGTTCAAATTGATTAGAATTTTTCACTCATATTGTGGTGTTAAATTTGCTGATTACCACTTATAGTCATTTTGGTTGATATTTGTGCATGTTTGTGCAGATTTAGTTTCTTAGCTTTGTAGTGATCCATCTATTGCTAATTTTGGCCTTTGCCAGAGTGCGAGTCCATGTATGTAGAAACTAGTTTACAGAGATTTCTTCCCTTCTTCTTTTTTGTTAGATGCGTTATTTTTGCTTTTCTAAGTTTGAACTAAATGTTTCTCAGTTAAGCAATATCTAAGCTTCAAGTAGTTCCCTCTAGGAGAGCTACACTCCTTTGTTACGTTATTTGTAATTCTGAAACCTCGCTCATATCATTACTTTCTGCCTCTCATGGTCAGAGCAAAACCTTTTGTTTCATTTGCCAATTCACCAATATTCTTGCACTTCTATACTTTGCACTTCTTTATCAGATAATGACACTACATCTAAATACCTATCCACAATGGACTCATTAATTCAGTGCTTTGCACGATATAGGCACTTGCTGATCTTGCTTTATGGCACTCGCTGATCTCGTTTTATGGCCGACCGCCCACCTAAAGGCTAAATGTGAACCATGGGCCACCATTTCGTGCTTGAGCCAGCTATCGACCACCATTTCTAGTAACCTCACTATTTACCGCTTAATCAAATACACTGTTTTTGCCTAATTTAGAAACATACTATTTGTTTGATGCTTAACATTGTTTTTCCTAACAGATGCTTAACAATAAATTTCTTTAAGGTATTTCCAGTAAATCATCCGGGGTCTAGCTCATATCTTGATTCCCTGGTTGTTCTCTGCAACACCAAATAGCTCCGTAGAACTGTATGTACATGTTCTCATCACCTGGTTCTAAAGTATTTTGCATTGACATGATGTTTTGCTTACACAAAATATTTTATTATACTCAATTTGAATACCAATGTTGTATCTGACCGCTTCAAATGCGTTCACTAAAATGAGCTAGATAGATTGTTTAGGTGCTGCTGAAAGCTACAGCTTTAAGTTTATATTGCCGTCTATTTATGTTAGTCAACATAGATAAGATTGGTTGCTGCGGACTGTGGCAACTGACATGTTACAGCCAAAAAATTTGTACGACTTGTGCATGTCCTGGTCTGACATAGCAGGTTTTAGTGGCTAAGAAATGGAACTAATCTGACCTACCACTCCCTGCTACCACAGACCTGCTAGGCTAACACCTTGTACAGTGCAAATACAATCTGGCTTCTAATTATTCTCTACCCTTAGGCTCTCTTTGGATCCATAGAGCTAATAGTTTGCTGCTAATAATTAGCAGAGTTGTGTTTTTTTTTTTTTTGCAAATAAACCAAGGGTGGGGCCATGGATTGCAAACATAGACACTCTACTTGCTTTTTTCAGAATACATAAATTGCCTATTTTGTAGACATTGTTGCTTAACGAATGACACCTAAATCGCCTAAGAAAATACAATCCATTACAGCATTGCCTAAGAAAATGCATCTTGTTTGTGCTTTCATATCCCACTTTCTTTGTTCACTGGTTACTCAATTCTTATCTACAGGTCATAGCAACTATAGACTCAGCTAAGCTACTATTGAGCAGCATAAGTAGTATTTTTGGTACTGTATAGCTTAACTCTTTTTTCTTCAAGTTTGAGCACCAGCTTGCCATATTTTTCCCAACTTCTTTCCTGCTTTTGAACTATGACATCAAACATTTCATGAATCTTTGTATCCATGCTTTTATAATTGAGTAGCACCAGTACTACTAATAGTAGTAATAGCACAGCGGTAGCAGCGGTAGCAGCAGCAGCAGCAGCACTACACTAGTAGTGCCCTGCATGTAGCCCTGCCTGTGAGTGAGAATGTAGACAAAGATACTCCTACTAGATTGTGTATATGAACTAGGCAATACAATGAAGTTTAAGGCACTTTAGTATGCCACATTTAGAGTTTCAGTTTTCTATTGTGCAATACTTGCTTTTAGAGGATGCATAAATTGCCTATTCTAGGAAGACATTGTTGCATAATGAGTGACACCTAAATTGCCTAAGAAAATGCAGTTTTTTAAGATTTGATTTAATCACCTTGGCTCATTCTTTAGATACATTTTTTTTTTTTTTATTTTAGCACAACATACATTGGCACATTGCTTGAATATATTTCTAGCCCGTTACAAACATAGATGCGATACATAAACAAATGAAAATAGACACCATGCTTTTTTACTTAATGCACAATTTGCTGATAGGGTTGTTATGATTAGCACACCACATTTCAACTAAATTGCTCTTTCAACTAAATGCCAGTAACATTTTCTGTTCCCTTGTTTGTGCTGCAGAGAAAAGAAAGTTGTCCTCTGCTGTCAGTCAAGTTTATGTTGGGTTCGCTTCAGGTTTGAGCAGTGGCTTGCCATGTTCTTGTAGCTTCTTTTTACAAATTTGCTTGATGTTTGTATTTGATTTATTTATCTTTTGCCTGATCTACTAGGTTTTTGAGTGCTTAGTAATTTTGTAGCAGCAGCGGTAGCATTTATGCAGAAACATCAACTGTCCAATAGAAGTTCAGTGGACCCAAATTGATGTGCTTATTTGATCACTCCTTGCTCTTAGTTAAGATTTAATTGTTTTTTATTCTCTATAGCTGCTCTCACTTGGCATGCAGTTATTTTTAGCTTCAGTTTTGAATTTCATGATATACATGATATATTGATGTACCTTTGAAGCAATCATGACTTACATGTCTTTTTTGCATGCCATCATGAGTGACTGATGCTAATCTCCTCTGCTCTTTTTTACCCTATTCCTCCTCTAATTTTTTAAGTCTTACTCTGTGCTCTAAGCGACTTTAATCATGAACAAGTGGTAAGGGAAACCTAAGATTCCAATTTTCGAGTAGCGAAAGCGCAGATTGGGAGGGGGGTGCTAACTAATGCAGGTGACATATTGTTGCTGACAGATCATTCTTTTCCTTTTTTTTTTCTTATGTTATATGCTGATAATTTCTACAAAGTTCATTAAACTGTTCTGCTTCTTGTTCAAAATAGTTTTATGACATCATCACCTTGCCTCTATTTGATATGAAGTTTTTGCAAATAAATTAGGTTTTGTGGGTGGGGCTGTGAATTGCAAATGGACACAAGCACTATACTTGCTTTTTTAAGAATACATAAATTGCCTATTTAATAAGATACAGTTGCCTGATGAATGACACTTAAACTGGCTAAAGAAATACAATCCATGTAGCATTGTCATATTTGATTCGTGTGAGCTTCTGATTTCTAAGAATACATAGGAATACTGGATTGTCAAATTCATACTTTGAATTGGCATACTTTTGCTTTGTTTCACTTGCAGGCTTCTTGCTGATAGCTGTGTTGCACCTCACCGTGACCACCTTCCGCCTTGCAGCCCCTATCAACTAAATGCCAGTAACATTTTTTTTGTTTTCGTTTGTGCTGCAAAGAAAAAAGAAAGTTGTCCTCTGCTGTCAGTCTTTATGTTGGGTTCGCTTCAGGTTTGAGCAGTGGCTTGTCATGTTCTTCTAGTTTCTTTTTACAATTTACTTGGTGTTTGTATTGATTTATTTATCTTTTGCATGACCTACAAGCTTTTTTTGAGTGGCTCAGTAATTTTGTAGCAGAAGCAGCAGCATTTATGCAGAAACATCAACTGTCCAATAGAAGTTTAGGACTTTAGGTAGTGTTTCTCTCTACAGTTTTTAGTTCATCGGCAGCAGTTCAGTGAACCGAAATTGACGTGCTTATGTGATCACTCCTTGCTCTTAGATAAGATTGTCATTTTTTATTCACTAGCAGCTGCTGTCACTTGGCATGCTGTTATTTTTAGCTTCAGTTAGTGTTTTGAATTTCATGATATACATGATATATTGATGTACCTTTTAAGCAATCATGACTTACATGTTATTTTTTTTCATGCCATCATGAGTGACTGATGCTAATCTCCTCTACTCTTTTTACGCTATTCCTCCTTTAATGTTCAAGTGTTACTCTATGCTCTAAGCAACTTTAATCATGAACAAGTGGCAAGGTTAGCCTGAGATTCCATTTTTCGAGTAGTGAAGTGCAGATTGGAAGGGGGATGCTAACTAATGCAGGTGACATTGTTGCTGACAAATCATTCTTTTTTTTTTTTTTTTCTACTGTTATATGCTGATTATTTCTGTTCTGTTCAATTCATTAAACTATTCTGCCTTTTGTTCAAAAATAGTTTTTTCTGATATCATCACCTTGCCTCTTTGATCTGTATTTTTACAAATAAATTAGGGTTTGGGGGTGGGGCGGGGCTGTGAGTTGCAGATGGACACAAGCACTATACTTGCTTTTCTTAGAATACATAAATTGGACTATACTTGCTTTTTAAGAATACATAAATTGCCTATTTAGTAAGATATAGTTGCCTGATGAATGACACTTAAATTGTCTAAGGAAATACAATCCATTGTAGCATTGTCATATTTGATTTCGTGTGAGCTTCTGATTTCTAAGCATACATGGAAATACTGGATTGTCCATTCAGTGGATTGTCAATTCATTACTCTGAATTGGCATACTTTTTGCTTTGTTTGACTTGCAGGCTTCGGTGATAGCCGCGTTGCACCTCCACCCTGACCACCTTCCATCTTGCAGCCCCTATCGCTTTACCTTGCAGTGGTGCTCTTGTCCCACATCATGAGCGCATCCCTGTTGTTGACTATAGATTTCAGGTGAGTTTTCAACCGAACCTATTTTTGTTGTTATGCATGCATCAATTTTTCAATATTCGGATGTGTTCTTTTCCTTTATTTCTACTGTTACGCTCATCACCTTGCCTCTATTTTCATCTGGTTTTTTTGCATATTACATAACAAGTCACATACATGAAAAAATGAAAACATGGTTGTGTATTATTTTGTAAATAAAACAGGGTGGGGGGTGAGGCTGGGGCTAGGCCGTAGGTTACAAATGAACACATATACTATATTTGCTTTTCAGAATGCATAAATTGCCTATTTAGGAAGACATTGTTGTCTAACAAATGACACATTTTGTAAATAAAATGGGGTGGGGGGTGAGGCTGGGGGGCTGGGGCCGTGGGTTACAAATGAACACAAATACTATATTTGCTTTTTTCAGAATGCATAAATTGCCTATTTAGAAAGACATTGTTGTCTAATAAATGACACTTAAATTGCCTTAAAATCTTTTTTTTAATATGCAGGATGCAGGTCATGTACAGAGGAGCAAGATGCAGGTTGGGGCAAATGTGTGTTTTCCTAGGTAGATGTAAGCAAGATGCAGGTTGGGCAAATGTGTGTTTTCCTAGGTAGATGTATTGTGTTGTATTCTAGGAACCTGACAAATGCAAATGTGTGTTTTTTGTAATAGGATGGCCAATTAGTCTTTAATTACTGCATGTGTCCTATTTTTTAGTGTATACTACTCCATACTCATATTAGTTGACGTTTTTGGACAAGGTTTGGGTCAAACATTGGGAACATAAACTTTTTAAAATATTTAGTTTGAAAAAGGTGAAACTTATATGTATAGATTGTCTTTTTATAAAAAGTAATTTTATTTTTAATTTTTCTTATATATTTTAATAAAAACTGATGGATAAAAGTTAGATCTTGAGGACCGTGTCCAAAATCAACTAATATGAATATGGAGGGAGTATACATGCAGTACCTAAAGGCATATATATCTGGACCTGATTTACCTATAATAACCGTGGTATGGGCCTGAAACACGCAAGTTGCTTTGGTTACATGTTCATTACATGCGGCGGGAAAAATTTATTGCATACGCGCGCAAACAAGCAACAGGATTAGCATCCTTGCCGGAAAAAGAAATATAATAGTTGCACCTTTTGCCAAAATGGCATGTACCGTCGCGTGGAAGACTAAATTACGCCGGCCGTAATTTAGCTGCTCAATTAACGGGGCTGTAATGATCACGCAGTTCGTTCACCACATGGAGGGTCGCTCTCAATTTTTAAATTAATTCGTTTTAATATAGTACTACATCTACATGCATGACAACGATGGATTTGACATTTTTAGGATAGAGCAGACTTTTATTTTGCTTCCTTGAATTGAAGTTCCTTTTTACTGACTTGCTCAAAATCGGTGTACTAGTGTCACTATGGGAAAATTATGTGCGCCTTAGTTTCACAAGTGATAAAAAATGAACCTGTATTCGCTTGGGTAAATTTTTCTATTTGAAACCACAAATTTGGTAAAACGAAATTGGCTAAATTGAACAATATCTTCTTTTATTATTTATATTATTACTCTTCTACTAATATATTTGCTGTACAAACATAGACTGACAAGTAAACATGTATTTAGGTCATCAGAAAGCTATTTTTATCTGTTTTTTGTATAGAATTTATATGAGTATTATGACTTGACAGCACACGAAGGAACTGCCTATCCATAATAATATTTCACGTTAAGTATGAACTGGAACTACTTACATGTTGACCTGCTGTGTATATGCCCATGTTGACCTGCTGTGTATGCCGTTTGTTATTTCCGTGTTGGAGTAGACTGAACTATTCCTTGCAGCATTTGCTCTTTTCAAAGAAAAATGATGTCGGGAAGAAAATGGCAACCAATTCATTTTTGACTCAGAAAAAATGACTTTGACTGAAATTCTAAGTGATCTAGATTTGTATACTGGTCTACTAGCAAATTTTTTTTTATTCTCAATACTGGCTATGAGCAGAACGAATTTCAGAACTACTATTAAGGATGGCATATATTACATATATATGTAGGCATTTTTTAGCGCATATAAAATTAAAGTCCATATGCATGCATCAGTTTTTCTTTTATCAGTTCTAACCAGCTAGTACTTTTTGATCAGTTCTAACCAGCTAGTTCGTGTTCCTTCAATTTGTGCGGTGGACCATACGTAAAGATTGACATGAAATCTGGTGAAATCGACGGCCACGACGCGGTCTTCTTTGAGCCCGCACAAATTCGTTGGTGGACCGGGCACACCAGGCATCCTTGTGATGAACAAAGCGCTATACCGGCTCAACGCCCAGCCTCCATCTACCTGCGGCGGTGGCACCGTGGCCTACGTCAATGGCTTCAACGAGGAGGTGAGCTTATGGAGGAATTTGTTCCTGTCTTCATCACAACTAGTAGAATAACCTGTTATACAATTGTTATTATACGTTCAAATTATAAAAATTAAACGGGACGTTTTTTGCAGACACTATTTTGTTATGTATCCGTATATAATAATAATATATCTAAATACATAGCAAAATAGATGAACTAAAAAAAATCAAAGCGACTTATTAATTTGGAAACGGGAGTACTTCTGTATTATCTCCCAAAAAACAAAACTTTTGACAAATTGTGCCAGGCGACACTTGTAGGATACATTGTACTACATGACATCGAGGACGAGGGCCTTGAGCACACCACCAATCCTCCAGAAGATCCGCGCATCGCTCGCTCGTTTTGGGTCAAGGAGTACATTGGGTATGACAGGATGAGCCTCAGGGAGCAGGTTTACTCGGAGACAGCAATGAAAAGGCTGGTCAGCAACCCAAACATCATAGGGTTCTTGGCAACACGGACGTTGAGCGCCTACCAATCTTCTCCTTCTTATCTACCCTCCTGTGACGACCAAAATCCTCTGTTTCAAGCTGCTGCTACTGCTGATGGTGAGCCTGGTTCCAAGCGTCTCCCTCTCCATGGCCGTTTTGTCACCAGGCTTCTCAATGATCTTTTTTCGCATCCAAGCAAAGGGTGGCTGTGCATGCGCGCGCAGACCTACAGGCATACATTGCTCAACATCAAGAACGACCTCTCCCCAAAGATCCGGTCTCGCATTCTTGTATGGATGATGATCAAATTATAGGATGCATGGTTGTAGTACATATCCTCTTTGGTCTGAGAAAGTGTACTAGTGTTACTGTTATCTGTCACAATTTTTCAGGGCTATAGTGGACTGAAGCCAGGATGGACCAGGTTACTACCCGTCCAAGGAGGAGTTCAACTTCATCCTGGCCGCCATCGAAGTTCATCGCCTTTGTACGGCCATAGGTTCATCCCTCTGTACAAATTCGACTGGAATACTGGTGACTGGACATTCCGGAAGCAGGCGATCAAGTACCATAACATGAAGGAGGAGCTGGCTCTTGCCACTGGTCTTCATCTGTTGGCTGAAAATGGACAGCCAAAGGTTACAGACAAACTGGCGAAGAGACCTGGGGTTAACCATGAGAAGTTTGAGAGCTACTTGGAGCATGCCGAGCATTTGCACTCATTGCCGGATATCATCAGTCAGCAGACTGTCGGTATCCCAAGAGGAGTAGATCCTGAATTGGTCATATTTCATATATAGTGAACATAGACTATGACGGTAACAATAAAAGGCAGCGCGGCATAGCATCTGAGTTTGCCAAACAAAAATTGTTACACATGACAATATATATGACAGTTGTATACAATCAGAGTTAACCTAGTCATTAATCATCTATGCTCCTTTAAATTTGTCGCTGAACCACTGTAGAGTGTATAGTGCCTCCTCCCCTCACATATCACTGTAGATCCACAGGTCCTCCTCCCTCACATATCACTGTAGATCTACAGTGCACGTGTACAGTACGACCCACGTATAAAGTACAGTGAACATTAAAATTGCTTTCACTTACTCTTCTCTTTTAAAAAATACAAGAGCTCATCATAAACTAACAATACCCTCAAACCTCATACGAAATGAAAATTTATTTTCCCAGTCGCGAAAAATCATCATACACAAATATTTACCCCTAAAAAAAAAAACTCATATGAATTATCCAAAATTACCATCTCAAATTCCAAACTCTCCTTTAAAATTAAAATAATATAATAATGTACCCGGATGCCCGTTACTATAACCGACTTCTCTCTTTTTTAAAAATTATGCCTCACATACCAGCCACTAAAAAACAAACCGTCGCGGTGAAGTAAAAACGGGACCCAAGTTTTTCACAAAAATTGTTCCTCTTTCCATGCGTGTGGGAGCTTCTGAACAACACTTAGAGAATAATCCCAAAAAGTTTTAAAGCGTGAGGGACAGTGTATTTTCATACAAATCACAGGGTCCATTGTTGTGAATTCTTTTATTTGTTAATTCATTTTCTATGCAATTTACGAACTGTACCCTCGCACGCTTCAATTATAGAAAAACCCCTATTATCTTTTTTAGGAAAATGACTTTTGAAATTCCATTTTCTGGGTGGGCGAAATTACCCAAACATAGATCCTATGACAAATTCGCATAATGCTAGCTGGCTTAGTTGTAGCAACCTTAAGAGCCCGTGCTGTAGGAAGGAAAAACCTATTTGGATGTTCCAAGCTCTGGTTTTTGAGATCACTAAGGACATCCTTGTCCACTGTTATACAAGCAATAGAGTGATACCCATAGATCGTAAATAATTGGTATCACGAAATAAGATCCCGGTGTACCCACCATCACACTCTCACACATCTTTAGGTCACCATGAATGTTGAGGAGAGGAGCAGCTCGTGCTTCGATCCCTCTCCCCAAGCAAGCTGATGCGACCAGTCCAAAAGGATTTCTGAGAGCAAATTGTCATCTCAAGAAGTTCAAGATACTGATGGCGGATCTCACAACGGCCAAGGGTGAATTTGCATCTCTAGCGGCTTCAAGTCGAGCATAGGTGAAATCGAGCGATCTTCGCCACTACGCTCGACAGCCTTAGTCCCAAGTTGCAACTTTCTTGCAGCTCCCAGCTGTCCGACTCAAGTCGCTGACAATCTTCTAGGGAGGACTACCATCAAAGATGTTGGCGCTTCGCTCATCTGAGGCTGGTGCTGTGTCTTCGGCTGCGCATCAGGGCAAG